>CANJKZ010000936.1:0-38213 GCA_947471745.1 Closterium sp. Naga37s-1 | reverse complement strand
TGTCTGCAGGGGAGCCTCTGTCGGAGGAAACTCGGGGAGTGAGGAGCGGCCGCGGCTGCCGGCCCTCGACGCAGGGAACGCAGGTAGGGGCAGCCCCGGAGGAAGGGGAGGGAGGGAAGGGGGGAGACCTGAGACAAGGACACGGGAGGCCATGCCTCGGAGACGAGGCAGGGAGGGGTGACCAAGGCGGTGGTGCCAAAGGAGAGTCTCGTGAGACAGGAGGCGACACGAGCAGGGGGCAGACTCAGGGCCAGACCGGGACGCTGCAGCAAACACCTGACCCGACGCGGCTACCCGACCAGACTCAGCAACCGGAGGAGACACGGTAGTCAGGGTGTACAGGCTCGACCCAGGTTGACGGGTGAACGTGGCCAGGTGCCGGCCCGTCCAAGTACACGAACAGTGGGTCACCCGCTGACCTCCAGGAGTGAACTGGTCAACCCACACGTCCTGAAGGTCAGCTCCACTCACCAAGTTCGTGGAGAACGAGGGGAGGTGGAGGCCAGACAGAGAGCCAGACGGGACCGCCGGACACGGCAGGACCGTGGAGGAGTGTGCAAGGACCGGACCCCAGAGGGGTCAGCCAGAGAGACTGCCACTGGCCGACTGAGCGGCGAGAGTGTGGTGCAGTCGCGAAAGAAGGAGCGGGAAGCACCCGAGTCAAGGGTGAAAGTGTGCAAGGCCGCAGCAGGCGTAGTACCAGAGAGAGCAGACTCACCAGCACCTGGAGGAGTGGACTCCCTAGCGCCTAGAGCAGCAGCCTCACCGGCACCTGGAGCAGGAGACGCACCAGCACCTAGAGCAGCAGCCTCACCAGCACCTAGAGCAGCAGACCTTATACCTGGGTCAGGCGGCACACACAGGTAACAGGCACCCTCAGCACTAGTAGGCAACGCATACATGGCAGTGAGGATAGCATCATAGTCAAGAGTGTCAGAAAGAACGAAACAGGAATGGTTGACTAGCAGGAGGGTTGGGTACAAATAGGTCAAACCTAACCCTAGAAGTGTTGTACTCCCTGAGGCTAAACCCACTATAGCCTACACTATATAAACATATAATGTTTGACACACCCCCATAGGCGAAGTGGGAGACAACCAGAGGGTCACAAGACCAGTCAAAGCAAAGCAAAGCAAAGCAAAGCTCAGGGTGGATCTCAAGGATACCACACAAATTCCGAGCACAAGCAAAGTGGTCACAAGACCAGTTCACATGCAGTTTGATAATAGAACAAGAGGTACAGTGATCACAACCTAGCAAGTGAAAGCATGCAGGTATATATATAGAGATCACAGTACAAGCAGAGTCAAGAAGTGAGCAAGTGAGGGAGAGTAGGCACAAGGCCTAGAACAGTACAGAAACGCTGATGGTCACAAGGCTGAAGCGCCTTGGTGAACACATCAGCAGTGTTGGCCCGAGTGGCCACGTAACGCAGACGAAGCTGACCACGCTGCTGCAGCTCTCGAGCAAGGAAGTAGCGCAGAGCGATGTGCTTCGTTCTGTGCTCCAGTCTATGCTCCTCACACAAGGCAATGGCTGCCTTGTTGTCGACGTACAGCACTGGAGGAGAACAAGGCCGCTCTCCGAGGTCGGTCAGCAGGTAGGTGAGCCAGCGTAGCTCCTGGGCAGCCATGGCTGTGGCGTAGATCTCAGCCTCACAACTGGAGCTGAGAACAGAGGAAGAGCGTGTAGAATGCCAGGAAACAGAGCCAGAGCCAAGGCTGAAGGTGTAACCCTGAGACGACCGCTGAGTAGCCTGGTCGTCTGCCCAAGAAGCGTCTGAGTGTCCAGTGAGGACAACGTCGCGCCGTCCTCCAAGCACAAGCCCCATGCCCGACGTACTGCACAAGTAGCGCAACACCCTCTTAGCTGCATCCATGTGCTCCTTCCGGTGACGGCCAGGAGCGACATAGCGTGCTAGGATGCTAAGAGGGTAGGCTAGGTCAGGTCGAGTGCAGGTCATCAGGTACATGAGGCAGCCCACAAGCTCTGGATACGGGCCACTCGGCTCTACGGACTCATCCGAAGGCAGAGCTGAGAGCGAGTGACCGGTAGGCAGAGGAGTGGGCTGAGGCGAGGAGTACGTGAAGCGGAAGCGCTGAAGGACCTGGTGCACCATGTGTGACTGAGTCAAGGTGATGGTGCGCTGTGCTCTGTCCCGGGTGATCCGCAAGCCAAGATAGCTTGTCAGCTCACCCAGGTCTGTGCACGTGTGTCTCTTCTGCAGCTCCGACTTCATGTGGGCGAGTGCCTCAGTGTCAGCAGTAGCAAAGACCAAGTCGTCTACGTACACGAGAACGTAGAACGGCAGCAGAGTGGTGTCGGTGCGTAGAAACAGCGACGGGTCAGCAGTAGAAGGAGCAAACCCAAGAGCAGCAAGAGTAGTCCTCAGTGTGTCGTGCCACTCACGGGGCGCCTGGCGGAGACCGTAGACCGGCCGCCGGAGGCTCCACTGGGTACCAGGAGGGAACGACCCAGCGAAGCCAGGTGGGCGGCGCAGCCAGATCTCCTCGTGCAGGGTGCCCTGTAGGAACGCAGTGCTGAAGTCAAGGCAGTGGAGCTCGTAGTCACGCTGAGCGGCGACGTGCAGCAGAACCCGAAGAGTGGTCATCTTCGGGGTCGGGGAGAAGGTCTGGAAGAAGTCAACTCCCTCTCGCTGACTGAAGCCTCGTGCAACGTAACGTGCCTTGAAGGCAGGCGGAGAACCCGGCGGCCGCTTCACCCTGAAAATCCACATGCCACTGACGATGTTCGCCCCAGGTGGGGGAACCTTGTCGACGTAGGTGCCTGTGGACTTCCAGGAAGCCATCTCTGCGTCCATGGCTGTCTGCTACTGAGAGGATTACTCACCCTCCATCGCCTCTGCGTAGGAGCGTGGGGTCGAGATGTCTGGTGCATCCGGGTCTCCCTCAGGGGCAATCAGCATGGACACGAGATGAGGTAAAGCAGCAGCAAAGCACTCAAACTCCTCCTGTCTGTCCTCAAGGACGTCCGTGCCAAGAGCACACTCACCCCCGACGGACGGAGGACAGACAGACTCAGACTCAGCGACAAGGCTAGCGGCGTAGTCTAGACGACAGGCGGCAGCAAAGTCAACAAGCTCAGCGACTAGAGCAGACGCAGCAGAGGACTCAAAGGTAGGGTCAGTGACAACAGTGGCAAGGAAACGCGTGACAGTAGGACTAGCAGCACGAAGGGAGTCAGACTCCGGGTCCGGACCGTCAGGAAGAGAGGACGCAGGAGGAGACGGCAGAGGGACACGCTGGGGAGCAGTGGAAGGACGCAGAGTCATATAGTGAGTGCCAGGGACAGGAGGAGGACGCTCACGCGGAACACGACGACCAGTGCGGACAGCGCGAACAGGCGACTCAGGACGAGACTCAGGCGACGCAGGACGAGAGTCAGGCTCACGACGCTCCGTAAGACCTCTAGTCGGTCCAGAGTTAGGAGAAGGGACCACGCAGTGGAGAGGCTGGCTGTAACTGTGACTGCGACTGGACAGGCGGTGGACTCAGTAGGGGAGGAGTAGGACCAGTAGAAGGCGGGAGGCCAAGAACCTGCTGAAGGAGCGGAACGTAGTACGGCCGCGGCCCGCGCAGCGCCTCCTGAACCAGCAGAGACAGCTCCAGTACCCTCAGCTCCAGGGTCTCCAGCTCCAACTCCCGCAGTGCCACCAGCAGCACCAGCTCCAGCAGCACCAGCTCCAGCAGCACCAGCTCCAACTCCCGCAGCACCACCAGCAGCACCAGCTCCAGCAGCACCAGCTCCAACTCCTGCAGCACCACCAGCCCCAGCAGCTCCAGTACCTCCAGTACGAGCACCTCCGGGACCAGCGGCTCCAGTACCTCCAGCAGCTCCAACACCCGCAGGGCCTCCAGCAGCGGCAGGACCTCCAGCACGAGCACCTCCAGGACCAGCAGCTCCAGCAGCTCCAGCACCAGCAGCACCTCCAGCAGCGGCAGGACCTCCAGCACGAGCACCTCTAGGACCAGCAGCTCCAGCAGCTCTAGCACCAGCAGCACCTCCAGCAGCGCCAGTACCTCCAGTACGAGCACCTCTAGAACCAGCGGCTCCAGCAGCTCCAGCACCAGCAGCACCTCCAGCAGCTCCAGCACCAGCAGCACCTCCAGCAGCTCCAGCACCAGCAGCACCTCCAGCAGCACCACCAGCAGCTCCAGCACCAGCAGCACCTCCAGCAGCAGCCCCCCCAGCTCCAGCAGCACGGCTACAGCGCCGAGCGTACCACTCACGAAGCTGCCGTGGAGAGAGGGGCTCCCGCCGTGACGGGACACTCGGAAGACCTCCAGTCTCAGCACCCCCAGACACAACACCCCCAGGCTCAGCACCCCCAGACTCAGCAACCCCAGGCTCAGCACCCCCAGGCTCAGCACCCCCAGGCTCAGCACCCCCAGACTCAGCAACCCCAGGCTCAGCACCCCTAGCAGCACCAGAGTCAACAGCTACCTCAACAGGCTCGACTGCGTCTACCTGAGACACACCTGAGGGGGCAGGACCCTGAGGGGGGAGGGGGTCTACCGGAGGAGTACCTGGCGCGAGGAAGAGCGGCGGGGGGGGGAGGGGGGCAGTGCGGTAGGGGAAGAGACGGTAGTAAGGAACCGACTCGTCAAACATGACGTCCTGAGAGGACAGAACACGGCGCGAGGTGGGGTGGTAAAACTGCCAACCAGGCGCGTCAAGGGGGAAGCCAAGGAAGACGCAGGGAATGGCACGGGAGGACAGCTTGTCCGCAGACAAGTCGCGGACGAAAGCTCGAGATCCCCAGACACGGAACGCAGACGCATCGCCAACCTTCCCTGTCCACCGCAGAGTGGGGGTGGTCTCCGGCATGGAGACCCGGGGCTGGAGGTTGATCTGATGCGCCGCGTACTGAACCGCGAACGGCCACAGAAAATGGGGAGCAGCCGCATGGATCATGGACGTACGAGCGACATCCATGACCATGCCAATGCGGCGCTCAGCAATCCCATTTTGCTGTGGAGAGGCCGGAAGCGTGAACGTCTGGCGGATGCCCTCCGCCCGACATAAAACTCGCAGAAGGTCGGAGGAAAACTCTCCACCTCTGTCTGAGTGCAGACGCAGAACAGGAAAGTCCGAGCCGAAACTCTCATTGAGCTGGAGACGAGCAGCGCGGATCCAGTCGATCAACATCTCAGTGACCTCACCCTTGCGGCGCAAGGGGAAGACCGTGGTGTAACGCGAGTAGTCGTCAACAACCAGCAGGAAGTAACGCTCGTGACCCTGTCCACGGACGCGGGCTGGGCCCCACACGTCCATGTGAAGAGTCTGCAGGGGAGCCTCTGTCGGAGGAAACTCGGAGGAGTGAGGAGCGGCGTGCTGCCGGCCCTCGACGCAGGGAACGCAGGTAGGGGCAGGCCCCGGAGGAAGGGGAGGGAGGGAAGGGGGGAGACCTGAGACAAGGACACGGGAGGCCATGCCTCGGAGACGAGGCAGGGAGGGGTGACCAAGGCGGTGGTGCCAAAGGAGAGTCTCGTGAGACAGGAGGCGACACGAGCAGGGGGCAGACTCAGGGCCAGACCGGGACGCTGCAGCAAACACCTGACCCGACGCGGCTACCCGACCAGACTCAGCAACCGGAGGAGACACGGTAGTCAGGGTGTACAGGCTCGACCCAGGTTGACGGGTGAACGTGGCCAGGTGCCGGCCCGTCCAAGTACACGAACAGTGGGTCACCCGCTGACCTCCAGGAGTGAACTGGTCAACCCACACGTCCTGAAGGTCAGCTCCACTCACCAAGTTCGTGGAGAACGAGGGGAGGTGGAGGCCAGACAGAGAGCCAGACGGGACCGCCGGACACGGCAGGACCGTGGAGGAGTGTGCAAGGACCGGACCCCCAGAGGGGTCAGCCAGAGAGACTGCCACTGGCCGACTGAGCGGCGAGAGTGTGGTGCAGTCGCGAAAGAAGGAGCGGGAAGCACCCGAGTCAAGGGTGAAAGTGTGCAAGGCCGCAGCAGGCGTAGTACCAGAGAGAGCAGACTCACCAGCACCTGGAGGAGTGGACTCCCTAGCGCCTAGAGCAGCAGCCTCACCGGCACCTGGAGCAGGAGACGCACCAGCACCTAGAGCAGCAGCCTCACCAGCACCTAGAGCAGCAGACCTTATACCTGGGTCAGGCGGCACACACAGGTAACAGGCACCCTCAGCACTAGTAGGCAACGCATACATGGCAGTGAGGATAGCATCATAGTCAAGAGTGTCAGAAAGAACGAAACAGGAATGGTTGACTAGCAGGAGGGTTGGGTACAAATAGGTCAAACCTAACCCTAGAAGTGTTGTACTCCCTGAGGCTAAACCCACTATAGCCTACACTATATATAAACATATAATGTTTGACACACCCCCATAGGCGAAGTGGGAGACAACCAGAGGGTCACAAGACCAGTCAAAGCAAAGCAAAGCAAAGCAAAGCTCAGGGTGGATCTCAAGGATACCACACAAATTCCGAGCACAAGCAAGTGGTCACAAGACCAGTTCACATGCAGTTTGATAATAGAACAAGAGGTACAGTGATCACAACCTAGCAAGTGAAAGCATGCAGGTATATATATAGAGATCACAGTACAAGCAGAGTCAAGAAGTGAGCAAGTGAGGGAGAGTAGGCACAAGGCCTAGAACAGTACAGAAACGCTGATGGTCACAAGGCTGAAGCGCCTTGGTGAACACATCAGCAGTGTTGGCCCGAGTGGCCACGTAACGCAGACGAAGCTGACCACGCTGCTGCAGCTCTCGAGCAAGGAAGTAGCGCAGAGCGATGTGCTTCGTTCTGTGCTCCAGTCTATGCTCCTCACACAAGGCAATGGCTGCCTTGTTGTCGACGTACAGCACTGGAGGAGAACAAGGCCGCTCTCCGAGGTCGGTCAGCAGGTAGGTGAGCCAGCGTAGCTCCTGGGCATCCATGGCTGTGGCGTAGATCTCAGCCTCACAACTGGAGCTGAGAACAGAGGAAGAGCGTGTAGAACGCCAGGAAACAGAGCCAGAGCCAAGGCTGAAGGTGTAACCCTGAGACGACCGCTGAGTAGCCTGGTCGTCTACCCAAGAAGCGTCTGAGTGTCCAGTGAGGACAACATCGCGCCGTCCTCCAAGCACAAGCCCCATGCCCGACGTACTGCACAAGTAGCGCAACACCCTCTTAGATGCATCCATGTGCTCCTTCCGGTGACGGCCAGGAGCGACATAGCGTGCTAGGATGCTAAGAGGGTAGGCTAGGTCAGGTCGAGTGCAGGTCATCAGGTACATGAGGCAGCCCACAAGCTCTGGATACGGGCCACTCGGCTCTACGGACTCATCCGAAGGTAGAGCTGAGAGCGAGTGACCGGTAGGCAGAGGAGTGGGCTGAGGCGAGGAGTACGTGAAGCGGAAGCGCTGAAGGACCTGGTGCACCATGTGTGACTGAGTCAAGGTGATGGTGCGCTGTGCTCTGTCCCGGGTGATCCGCAAGCCAAGATAGCTTGTCAGCTCACCCAGGTCTGTGCACGTGTGTCTCTTCTGCAGCTCCGACTTCACGTGGGCGAGTGCCTCAGTGTCAGCAGTAGCAAAGACCAAGTCGTCTACGTACACGAGAACGTAGAACGGCGGCAGAGTGGTGTCGGTGCGTAGAAACAGCGACGGGTCAGCAGTAGAAGGAGCAAACCCAAGAGCAGCAAGAGTAGTCCTCAGTGTGTCGTGCCACTCACGGGGCGCCTGGCGGAGACCGTAGACCGGCCGCCGGAGGCTCCACTGGGTACCAGGAGGGAACGACCCAGCGAAGCCAGGTGGGCGGCGCAGCCAGATCTCCTCGTGCAGGGTGCCCTGTAGGAACGCAGTGCTGAAGTCAAGGCAGTGGAGCTCGTAGTCACGCTGAGCGGCGACGTGCAGCAGAACCCGAAGAGTGGTCATCTTCGGGGTCGGGGAGAAGGTCTGGAAGAAGTCAACTCCCTCTCGCTGACTGAAGCCTCGTGCAACGTAACGTGCCTTGAAGGCAGGCGGAGAACCCGGCGGCCGCTTCACCCTGAAAATCCACATGCCACTGACGATGTTCGCCCCAGGTGGGGGAACCTCGTCGACGTAGGTGCCTGTGGACTTCCAGGAAGCCATCTCTGCGTCCATGGCTGTCTGCTACTGAGAGGATTACTCACCCTCCATCGCCTCTGCGTAGGAGCGTGGGGTCGAGATGTCTGGTGCATCCGGGTCTCCCTCAGGGGCAATCAGCATGGACACGAGATGAGGTAAAGCAGCAGCAAAGCACTCAAACTCCTCCTGTCTGTCCTCAAGGACGTCCGTGCCAAGAGCACACTCACCCCCGACGGACGGAGGACAGACAGACTCAGACTCAGCGACAAGGCTAGCGGCGTAGTCTAGACGACAGGCGGCAGCAAAGTCAACAAGCTCAGCGACTAGAGCAGACGCAGCAGAGGACTCAAAGGTAGGGTCAGTGACAACAGTGGCAAGGAAACGCGTGACAGTAGGACTAGCAGCACGAAGGGAGTCAGACTCCGGGTCCGGACCGTCAGGAAGAGAGGACGCAGGAGGAGACGGCAGAGGGACACGCTGGGGAGCAGTGGAAGGACGCAGAGTCATATAGTGAGTGCCAGGGACAGGAGGAGGACGCTCACGCGGAACACGACGACCAGTGCGGACAGCGCGAACAGGCGACTCAGGACGAAGCTCCACTCACGAAGCTCCTGGGGAGAGAGAGTCTGCTGTCCACCCGCGCCACCACGACCACCACCTCCGCCGCCACCACCTCGACCACCACCGCTCCTGCCGCCGCCTCGTCCACCGCCGCCCCCACCACCGCCCCCACCCCGGCCACCTCCTCCGCTGCTGCCGCCACCACCCCCACCGCTGCCACTAGCCCCTCCTGCCCCGCCACCACCCCCACCGCCTCCACCGCCCCCACCACCGCCTCCCCCGCCGTCACCTCCACCTCCCTTGCCCCCTTTGCCCTTGCCGCTGCGGCGCCAGCTCGGAGCGGACGCAGTCCCGACCTGCTCAGTACCAACTAGGTCGACAGCAGCAGTAGAGGCAACAGAGGGGAGAAGGGAATAAGGGGAACACCCCTCGAAGAACGGGGTGCGGGGGTCGCCACGAGAGGCAGCTACAGCGACTATGCTAGTCTCGGCTGCAAGCAGTTCCTTCTCGAGCAGGTCAACGGTGAGCTCAGTGGGGCAGCGAGCGAGGAAGTGGTCCCTGACCGCACGAAGAGAGTCAGGGAGACGGGTGACAAGGTGGTAGAGAGTGAGCCAGAGCGGGGGGGGGTGGGTGGCAAGAAACTCAGCGGGCATAGCGGCACGGAAGCGTGCCTCACTAGTGCGGAGGTGCGTGGTGAGGTCAGTGACTGTGGCGAAAGCGGACAGGTCTGGGAACAGGGGGGAGCGAGAGACGGCCTAGCGCAGCAGAGGCAGGCGAGGAGTAGCGTGCAACTACAGCAGTGTACAGTGCCTGGGCAGTTTTGTGCTGGCCAAAGTGCTCGCGCTCATCTACCGGCAGGGAGTTGCGAATGGCAAAGCGAGTGTGGGCGTCACGAGTCTGCCACTGTGAACGGGCAGTACTGTCAGCAGTAGTAGCAGGGGCAGCAGCATTGCCTAGTGCGTGATCGTACAGCGAGATATCCTCCTTGGCAGTGAGCTGGAGGAACAGGTGCAAGTCATCGAGCCAGGTCTCAAACTTCAGTGGGCGACCCTCAGCATCGAAAGCTAGAACAGCAGGGCTAGCCATAGTTGCAGTAAGAGCAGTAGTAGCAGCAGAAACAGTAGCAGTAGGAGCTGCAGGCAGTGCGACTCAGGTAGGGCGGCTCGGTCCAGAGAGGGCTGCTCAGTACGGGGAGGGCGGCGCGGCTCGGTTCGGGCGGCGCGGCTCGACTCGGTTCTGGGCGGCTCGGTTCGGGCGGCTCGGTTCGGGCGGCTCGGTTCTGGCGGGGCCGTGGCGGCCGCACGTGGGGCGGCTCGGTTCTGGCGGGGCCGACGGGGCCTCTAAGGGGCGAACGCGGGGCCGACGGGGCCGCTAAGGGGCGGCGCAAGGGGTCGACGGGGCCGTAAGGGGCCTCTAGGGGGGCGGCGCTCGGGGTCGACGGGGCCGTAAGGGGCCGCTAAGGGGCGGCGCGCGGGGTCGACGGGGCCGTAGGGGGCCGCTAAGGGGCGAACGCGGGGCCGACGGGGCCGCTAAGGGGCGGCGCGCGGGGTCGACGGGGCCTTAAGGGGCCGCTAAGAGGCGGCGCGCGGGGTCGACGGGGCCGTAAGGGGCCGCTAAGGGGCAGCGCGCGGGGTCGACGGGGCCGTAAGGGGCCGCTAAGGGGCGGCGCGCGGGGTCGACGGGGCCGTAAGGGGCCGTTAAGGGGCGGCGCGCGGGGTCGACTGGGCCTTGAGGGGCCGCTAAGGGGTCGACGGGGCCGTAAGGGGCCGCTAAGGAGGGGCGCACGAGGGCGCTACGACAGTAGGGCGCACGAGGGCGCTAGTAGACAGTCAGTGTGGTGGGCCCTAAAAAAAATTCGGTCCTAGCGGAGGACCTGCTCTGAAACCATGTCAGAAAGAACGAAACAGGAATGGTTGACTAGCAGGAGGGTTGGGTACAAATAGGTCAAACCTAACCCTAGAAGTGTTGTACTCCCTAAGGCTAAACCCACTATAGCCTACACTATATATAAACATATAATGTTTGACAAAGAGCAAAGATATCTACCCTCTGCTTAAGCAGCTCCACCCAGTCGGGGAGCTCAGCCGCGTCGCCAAACTCTGTACGCCAGGCGTCGCTCAGACGGGAGAAGCAGCGGGACTCTGTGTGACCAATCGTCCCGCAAGGCTGACCAGCCCGAGCACCAGTGCGAATGACGTACGGGCAGCGAGCAGTACTCTGTGACCCTCCACTCTGAGCGTACCACTCACGAAGCTGCTGGGGCGAAAGGACTGCGCGCAGACGCCGCTGCCGCTGCACCTGGTCACTACAAGAAGCTCCCGAACGACCCGCTCCAGGGCGACTCCCACCACGGCCACCCCTACAACCCCAACTAGCGTACCACTCACGAAGCTGCTGGGGCGTGAGGGACTCACGCGGACGTCGCTGGAGCTGCATCTGGCCACCGCCAGGAGCAGCAGTAGCAGTAGTAGCCGCAGTAGCAGTAGTAGCAGCAGTAGCAGCTGTTGTCAGAATCCCAACCACTAGACCACTGGGATAAAAGGGCTTGTTTCAGTAGCGGGTCAGTGCGCCCATAACCCCCCAGGCAAACGCGCCTGTAACCCCCCCTAGGATCGATCGGGGATCTCACAGTGCAGCTCTACTGACACCCCCCCACACTGGGAGGCCCAGGACTGAGCACAGTGGCAACGGCCTACATGTGCATACACCGGGATTCGAACCCGAGACCTCTCTGATACCATGTCAGAATCCCAACCACTAGACCACTGGGATAAAAGGGCTTGTTTCAGTAGCGGGTCAGTGCGCCCATAACCCCCCAGGCAAACGCGCCTGTAACCCCCCCTAGGATCGATCGGGATCTCACAGTGCAGCTCTACTGACAGCTGTAACAGCAGTAGCAGCACGGCCACCCCTACAACCCCAACTAGCGTACCACTCACGTAGCTGCTGGGGCGTGAGGGACTCACGCGGACGTCGCTGGAGCTGCATCTGGCCACCGCCAGGAGCAGCAGTAGCAGGAGCAGCAGTAGCAGCAGCAGTAGCAGCAGAAACAGTAGTAGCAGCACGGGCAGGGCAGTGTGGCAGCGCGCTAGTAAGGCAGGCGCGCGGGAAGCGCGGGTAGGGCAAGTGCTCACCAGTGGCGGGAAGGGCAGTCGCTCGCCGGGCGAGCACGGTAGGCGCACGACGGCGACGACGGCGGGGCCGGGACAGCTGCAGGGCGGGGCCGCGACAGCGGCAGGGGGCCCCTCGGCAGCAGCTGCTGCAGGGCGGGGCCACGACTGCTGTAGGCGGCTCCGCGGCAGCTGCAGCAGGGCGGGGCCGCGACTGCGGCAGGGGGGCTCCGCGGCAGCTGCTGCAGGGCGGGGCCGCGACTGTTGCAGGCGGCTCCGCGGCAGCTGCTGTAGAGCGGGGCCGCTACGGCGGCAGGGGGGGGCTCCGCGGCAGCTGCTGCAGGGCGGGGCTCCGAGGCAGCTGCTGCAGGGCGGGGCTCCGCGGCAGCTGCTGCAGGGCGGGGCTCCGAGGCAGCTGCTGCAGGGCGGGGCTCCGAGGCAGCTGCTGCAGGGGGGGGGGCGCCGCGACGAGCAGGGGCGACACCCCGGGGGCGCCGCGACGAGTAGGGAAGGCGCCGCGGGGGCGCCGCGACGAGCAGGGAAGGCGCCCAGGGGGGCGCCGCGACGAACAGGAACGGCACCCAGGGGGCGCCGCGACGAGTAGGGGCGACGCCCGGGGACGTCGCGACAAGCAGGGACGGCGCCCAGGGTGGCGCCGCGACGAGCAGGGGCGACGCCCTGGGGGCGCCGCGACGAGCAGGAGGGGGACGCCGCGCGGGTCCCGCAGGGGCGTCGCGACGAGCACGATTTAGGGCGGCACGCGGGCTGCAGAGGCAGCTCCCACGGGCTGCAGAGGCAGGCACGGCTGCAGGGGCAGGCACAGCTGCTCGGGAGGGCGGCACGCGGGCTGCAGGGGCAGCTCCCACGGGCTGCAGAGGCAGGCACGGCTGCAGGGGCAGGCACAGCTGCAGGGGCAGACACGACTGCAGTGTCAGCACGGTCGCAGGGGCAGCACGCGGGCTGCAAGGGCAGCGCGGCCGTAGGGGCAGCTAAAAAAAAAAAAAATCAGTTAGGGCACGGCGGAACGTTCGGTGGGCCCTAGGAACGATTCTGCTCTGATACCATGTCAGAATAAGAACGAGGAATGATTGAACTAGAAATGTGATGGGTACAAATAGGGAAACCTAGAAAAGCTGTACCCCCTATTGTCTAACCCACTACAGCCTAAACAGACTAAAACATACAAATTTGTTCAAGAAGAGTTGGGGCGAAGCAGAAATTCACGTCGAAATTGGGCAAACATGCAATGATTGCTTCTGGTGACGTAAAAAAATGCAGAATCGAGAGCCAACCATTCCGATTTTGCTTTGCGTAATCCGAAATCGCATCTATTCTCGATAGTCTGTGCTAATTTGAAACGGATATTGGTAAGCGTACGATTTTAATATAACACGTTTCTAAGCTGCGTAAAGTGTACACACCTGCCCAATAACATGGCATGCACCTGAATACAGTTCCTAGACTAAGTTGCATGCACCTGAAAATGGCCGCAGAAACAATGCGATTTCAACGCAGTTTTGATTTCATTGGTCGACACATGGCACATAACTACAAACTGAACCTGTGGATACTGTCAGCAAAAACAGTAACTATTATATTTTTGTTTTTAGTGATAAATTAATATATACCCCATTCAGAATGATATCAACCCTAAACACCTTACGAATGGTGTTTAGGTTTGATGCTCTATCGATGGCACGCCATCGAAAAAAATATACTCGTTGGGAAGGGCATCAACCCTAAACACCTTGTCGCCTGGTGTTTAGGGTTGATGACTCCCTCGGAAAACATGCCACCCGATAGGGTTTTATATTTGTTATGCCCGAAATAATAACGTTTGACGGTTCGGTGGCCGTCAACCCAACCAGAGTTGTCGGCCGGTCATGTCAGAATAACGAACGAGGATGAATGAACTAGCAGCAAGATGGGTACAAGTAGGAAACC
The DNA here is from genome assembly GCA_947471745.1 of Closterium sp. Naga37s-1. Taxonomy (NCBI): domain Eukaryota; kingdom Viridiplantae; phylum Streptophyta; class Zygnematophyceae; order Desmidiales; family Closteriaceae; genus Closterium; species Closterium sp. Naga37s-1. The sequence continues at coordinate 24,510 of CANJKZ010000936.1, read as the reverse complement.
CTAATTGGGTTGTACCCCATATGGGCTACCCCACTATAGCCTACACAATAAGCAGCATATAAGTTTGACACACCCCCATAGGCAAAGTGGGGGAGAACAAGAGGTCACAAGACCAGTCAAGAAAAGCAAAGCAAGCTCAGGGTGGATCACGAAGTCACCACGCATTCTGAGCACAAGCAAATGGCCACAAGGCCAGTTCACATGCAGAGTTATATAATGGAGAACAAACAGTACAGTTATCAAAACCTAGCAAGTGTAAGCATGCATGTATATGTATATAGATCACAGTACAAGCAAAGTCAAGAAGTGAGCAAGTGAGGCAAAGTAGGCACAAGGCCTAGAACAGTACAGAAACGCTGATGATCACAAGGCGCAAGTGCCTTGGTGAAAATATCAGCAGTGTTGGCCCGAGAGGCCACGTAAGCAAGACGAAGCTGACCACGCTGCTGCAACTCTCGAGCAAGGAAGTAGCGCAGAGCGATGTGCTTCGTTCTGTGCTCCAGTCTGTGCTCCTGACACAAGGCAAGCATTGCCTTGTTGTTGACGTACAGAACAGGGGGAGAACGAGGCGGCTCTCCCAAGTCAGTCAGTAGGTAGGTGAGCCAGCGTAACTCCTGTGCAGCCATGGCCCCTACGTAGATCTCAGCATCACAACTGGAACTGAGAACAGAAGACGAGCGAGTAGACCGCCACGAAACAGAGCCGGAGCCAAGGCTGAAAGTGTAACCCTGTGACGACCGCTGCGTAGCCAAGTCGTCAACCCAAGAAGCGTCTGTATGGCCAGTGAGGACAACACGAGCCCGTCCTCCAAGCACGAGCCCCATGCCCGACGTACTGCAAAAGTAGCGCATCACCCTCTTAGCGGCCTTCTAGTGCTCTGGTCGGTGTCTCCCGGGCGCAACGTAGCGTGCCAGGATGCTAAGAGGGTAAGCAAGGTCAGGTCGAGTGCAGGTCATCAGGTACATGAGGCAGCCCACAAGCTCTGGATATGGGCCACTCGGCTCTACGAACTCATCCGAAGGCAGAGCTGAGAGCGAGTGACCGGTAGGCAGAGGAGTGGACTGTGGCGAGGAGTACTTGAAGTCGAAGCGCTGAAGGACCTGCTGCACCATGTGTGACTGAGTCAAGGTAATGGTGCGCTGTGCTCTGTCCCGGGTGATATGCAAGCCAAGATAGCTGCGCAGCTCACCCAGGTCTGTGCACGTGTGTCTCTTCTGCAGCTCCGACTTCACAGAGGCCAGTCCAGCAGTGTCAGCAGTGGCAAAGACCAAGTCATCGACGTACACGAGGATGTAGAACGGCGGCAGAGAAGTGTCGGTGCGTAGAAACAGCGACGGGTCAGCAGTCGAAGGAGCAAACCCAAGAGCCGCAAGCGTCGTCCTCAGTGTGTCGTGCCACTCGCGAGGCGCCTGGCGGAGACCGTAGACTGGCCGCCGGAGGCTCCACTGGGTACCTGCAGGAAACGACCCAGAGAAGCCAGGTGGGCGGCGCAGCCAGATCTCCTCGTGCAGGCTGCCCTGTAGGAAGGCTGTGCTGAAGTCAAGAGAGTGAAGCTCGTAGTCACGCTGTGCGGCAACGTGCAGCAGCACCCGAAGAGTGGTCATCTTCGGGGTAGGGGAGAAGGTCTAAAAGAAGTCAACTCCCTGTCGCTGAATGAAGCCTCGAGCAACGTAACGCGCCTTGAAGACAGGCGGAGAACCCGGCGGTTGCTTCACCCTGAAAATCCACATGCCACTGTCGATGTTCGCCCCAGGTGGGGGAACCTCGTCGACGTAGGTGCCTGTGGACTTCCAGGAAGCCATCTCTTCGTCCATGGCTGTCTGCCACTGAGAGGAGTAGGGACCCTCAATCGCCTCTGGGTAAGAGCGGGGGTCGGGATATCTGGTGCATCCGGGAATCCCTCAGGTGGAATCAGCATGGACACGAGATGAGGTAAAGCAGCTGCAAAACACTCAAAGTCTTCCTGCCTGTCCTCAAGGACGTCTGTGCCAAGAGCACACTCACCCCCGACGGACGGAGGACAGACAGACTCAGACTCAGCAACAAGACTAGCTGCGTAGTCAAGGCGACAGGTAGCAGCAAAGTCAACAAGCTCAGCAACTAGAGCAGACGCAGCAGTGGACTCAAACGAGGGGTCAGTGACCACAGTGGCGAGAAGACGCATGACAGTAGGACTGGCAGCACGAGCAAGGTCTAACGGCAGGTCAGGAACGTCAGGAAGAGAGGACGCATGAGGAGACGGCAGAGGGACACGCTGTGGAACAGAGGAAGGACGAAGTGCCATCTGGTGCGTGCCTGGGACAGGAGGAGGACGCTGACGCGGAACACGACGACCAGTGCGAACAGCGCGAACATGCGACGCAGGACGAGACTCAGGCTCACGACGCTCCGCAAGACCTCTTGTCGGCCCAGTGTAAGGAGAAGGAGCAGGCAATGGGGAGGCTGGCTGTAACTGCGACTTCGACTGGTCAGGCGGTGGACACAGTAAGGGAGGAGTAGGGCCAGTAGAAAGCGGGAGACCAAGAACCTGCTGAAGCAGTGGAACGAAGTACGGTCGCGGCCGCACAGCGCCTCCAGAACCAGCACCGACAGCACCAGTACCCCCAGCTCCAGGGTCTCCAGCTCCAACGCCAGCAGGACCACCAACTCCAGCACCTCCAGCAGCTCCAGCTCCAGCGCCTCCAGCGGCTCCAGCTCCAACGCCTCCAGCTCCAACTCCTGCAGCACCTCCAGCTCCAGTAGCTCCAGTACCTCCAGTACGAGCACCTCCGGGACCAGCGGCTCCAGCACCACCAGCAGCGCCAACTCCAGCGCCTCCAGCTCCAACTCCTGTAGTACCTCCAGCTCCAGCAGCTCCAGTACGTCTAGTACGAGCACCTCCGGGACCAGTGGCTCCAGCACCTTCAGCAGCGCCAGCTCCAACGCCGGCAGCACCTCCAGCTCCAGCAGCTCCAGTACCTCCAGCGCCACCAGGACCAGGGCCTCCAGTGGCAGGCCCCCCAGCTCCAGCAGCGCCACTCTGAAGACTCCAGCGCCGAGCAAACCACTCGCGCAGCTGCGGCGGGGAGAGAGGCTCCCGGTGTGACGAGGCACCCGGAGAACCTGCAGTACCTCCAGTAACTCCAGGACCAGCAGCTCCAGCACCTCCGGCTCCAACGCCCGCAGCACCACCAGCACCAGCAGCTCTAGTACCTCCAGTACGAGCACCTCCGGGACCAGTGGCTCCAGCAACTCCAGAAGCTCCAGCTCCAACGCCTACACCACCTCCAGCTCCTGTAGCTCCAGTACCTCCAGCTCCAGGGCCTCCAGCGGGAGCCCCCCGGCTCCAGCGGTGCCGCTCCGAAGGCTCCAGTGCCGAGCAAACCACTCGCGCAGCTGTGGTGGAGAGAGAGACTCCCGCCGGGACGAGGCACCTGTAGGACCTCCAACAGACTCAGCACCCCCAGGCTCAACACCCCTAGGCTTAGCACCCCCAGTCTCCGCACCCGCAGGCTTAGCACCCCCAGTCTCAGCACCCCCAGGCTCAGCACCCCCAGACTCAGCAACCTCAGGCTCAGCACCCCCAGGCTTCGCACGCTCAGGCTCAGCACCCCCAGGCTCCGCACGCTCAGGCTCAGCATCCCAGGCTCCGCACGCTCCAGCTCAGCACCCCCAGCAGCACCACCCCCAGCAGCAGCACCAGAGTCGACCGCGACCTCGACAGGCTCGACAGGGTCTACCTGAGACACACCTGAGGGAGCAGGACCCTGAGGGGGGAGGGGGTCTACCGGAGGAGGACCTGGTGCGAGGAAGAGCGGCGGGGGGGGGGGAGAGGGGTAGTGCGGTAGGGGAAGAGACGGTAAAAGGGAACCGACTCGTCGAACGTTACGTCCTGAGAGGGCAGGACACGGCGCGAGGTGGGGTGGTAAAATTGCCAGCCAGGCGCGTCAGGGGGAAAGCCAAGGAAGACGCAGGGAATGGCGCGGGAGGAGAGCTTGTCCGTGGACGTATCGCGGACAAGGGCACGAGAGCCCCAGACCCAGAACATCGACGCATCGCCAACCTTCCCTGTCCAACACAGTGTAGGCGAGGTCTCTGGCAAGGAGACACGGGGCCAGAGGTTGAGCTGATGCGCAGCGTACCGGACCGCAAACGGCCACGGAAAGTGGGGGACAGCCGCATGGATCATGGAGGTACGAGCGACCTCCATGACTAAGCCAATGCGGCGCTCAGCAACCCCATTCTGCTGCGGATAGGCCGGAAGCTTGAACGACTGGCGAATGCCCTCCCCACGACAAAAGTCCCGTAAGAGGTCAGACTGCAGACGCATGACTGGAAGGTCCGTGTGGAACCGCTTGCGGAGCTGGAGACGGACAGCGCGGATCCAAGGGATCAAAACATCAGGGACCTCCCCCTTGCTGCGCAAGGGGAAGACCGTGGTGTAACGCGAGTAGTCGTCAACGACCAGCAGAAAGTAGCGCTCGCGGCCCTGTCCACGGACGCGGGCTGGGCCCCACACGTCCATGTGGAGAGTCTGCAGGGGAGCAGTCGTCGGGGGAAACGAGGAGGAGTGAGGAGCGGTGCGCTACCGCCCCTCGACACAGGGAAGGGACTGTGTGTGACCAACTGTCCCGCAAGTCTGACCAGCCCGATCACCTGTGCGAATGACGTACGGGCAGCGAGCAGTACTCCGAGACCCTCTACTCTGAGCGTAACACTCACGAAGCTGCTGGGGCGTAAGGGTCTCGCGCGGACGCCGCTGCAGCTGCATCTGGCCACCGCCAGAAACTCCCGACTGACCAGCTCCAGGGCGACTGCCACTACGGCCGCCCCCACAACCCCAACTAGTGTACCACTCACGAAGCTGCTGGGGCGTGAGGGACTCGCGCGGACGTCGCTGGAGCTGCATCTGGCCACCGCCAGAAACTCCCCACCGAACAGCTCCACCGAGACTGCCACTACGGCCGCCTCCACCACTCCCACTGCTGCCACCACCGCCGCCACCACTCCCACCGCTACCACGAAGAGACGTCATAGCGGGCAAAGGAAGGAGGTGTGCGACCGGCACAGCAGCACGCAGAGAAGGTAGGGCGGCGAGCAGACACTAGGGTAGGTCGGGGCGGCGCACGGTCAGTAAGGGCGGCGCGCGGCCAGAGTAGGGCGGCGCGCTGCAAGTAGGGCGGCGCGCGGGCAGAGGAGGGCGCGCGCGGGCAGGCAAGGGCAGCGCGCGGGCTGCAGGGCGGCGCGCGGGCTGCCAGGGTGGACGCGACGGGCAGGGGCAGGGCGGAGCGCGGGCAGCAGGGCGGCGCGCTGGCCCTAGGGTGACGCGACGGGCAGGGCAGGGGCGGCGCGCGGGCCCTAGGGCGACGCGACGGGCAGGGCAGGGCGTCGCGCGGGTCCTAGGGCGACGCGATGGGCAGGGCAGGGCGTCGCGCGGGTCCTAGGGCGACGCGACGGGCAGGGCAGGGCGTCGCGCGGGTCCTAGGGCGACGCGACGGGCAGGGCAGGGCGTCGCGCGGGTCCTAGGGCGACGCGACGGGCAGGGCAGGGCGTCGCGCGGGTCCTAGGGCGATGCGACGGGCAGGGCAGGGCGTCGCGCGGGTCCTAGGGCGACGCGACGGGCAGGGCAGGGCGTCGCGCGGGTCCTAGGGCGACGCGACGGGCAGGGCAGGTCGTCGCGCGGGTCCTAGGGCGATGCGACAGGCAGGGCAGGTCGTCGCGCGGGTCCTAGGGCGACGCGACGGGCAGGGCAGGGCGCCGCGCGGGTCCTAGGGCGACGCGACGGGCAGGGCAGGGCGTCGCGCGGGTCCTAGGGCGACGCAGGGCAGGACGTGCGCAGGGCAGCGCAACGCAGGGCAGGGCAGAGCGCGCGCTAGGCAGCGCAACGCAGGGCAGGGCAAGGCAGCGCAGCAGCCAGCAGGGCGGCGCGCGGGCAGGGTAACGCGACTGGTGGGGCAGCGCGACGAACACTGTAGGGCGCTACGGGTAGGGTAACGCGCTACGGGCAGGGAACGATTCGGTGGGCCCTAAAAAAAACGGTCCTAGGTCAGGACCTGCTCTGAAACCATGTCAGAATAAGGAACGAGGATGAATGAACCAGCAGCAAGATGGGTACAAGTAGGAAACCCTAGTTGGGTTGTACCCCATATGGGCTACCCCACTATAGCCTACACAATAAGCAGCATATAAGTTTGACAGGTCAAATTTGTGACCAATGAAAACAAAACTGCATTGAAATCGCAATAACTCTGCGCTCTAAGCGAAAACTGGGCAGTAACAGTGCGCCCGAAGCACTGTAGATGCGCGGGGAGCGAATAAGTTCAGTAACAGCGCACGATCAACTAAAAACCCTCGAATCAACCGCAACAGCAACAATGTGGCGGCGGTACACCTAGTCCGCGGTATTTTAACCACCGCTATCTTAACCACGCGAGGGTACTTCTCCTTGGTCAAACTTTTTTATACGAGTAGTTTGAAACTTAATGAGGGTAGAATATAGCATTCCCTTCGCGAGATGGCGGCAGTGAAAACTTTGTCAATGCCGATCCGCCCTCTATCTCAGAGCACTAAGTGTGAGATTCTTTAGACGGAAATGCTTCCGGCTGTAAAATAATAGCCCCGAAGTCTCTGGGTGCCCATCTCATTACCTGAAATCGAACAAAGGGTGGTTCGAAACACAACAGTTCACGTGGTTAAAATAACGCGGACTAGGTGTAGTGGTGGTAATCTACAATTCCCTGGAAAAGGCTGCTTTCTTTTCTTGTGTGAAGTGGGGTAATAGCAGAGAATTTTATCACCACCCTGCAAAATATTGTTTCCAGGCAAAGGGGTCCCGTCGACCGAATTGCGCTGGGGATGTTCAGAATACATTTTTTCTCACCACCCTGCAAAATATTGTTTCCAGAATGTACATCTCCCCTCCTAACACGGCTGGAAATTCCCCATTATTTTGCGGTTGCATCCCCATGCAAAGCATTGCACTATGTGAGCTCCATTTAGCAAGTGTCATAATATCATAGAAAGAAAGCCCCACGAAAAATAATAATAATAAAAATCGAATCTACCATTTTTTTGTTTTTTGTTTTTTTTAGATGTACATGAAGCTGAAAAAGCAATCGTCTTATTACGGAATTCAGTAGAATTCGGCTAACCATACATATCGGTACGAGGGCGACATCAGAGAAACCAACGAACAAGTACGTGATCTTAGAAGATTAGCAAAAAAAATTCCAACAATAATAATGTAGTATTTGGGAATCTACGTGTCAAAAAGCTCAATAAAAAATAGGACTAGGATAGATAAATAGGGGCTCAATTCGGAAGAGGAGGGAGAAATGCAAGCAAGCTTTAGGCGATATGCACCATCAACACAAGGACGGGATAATATATACTACATTTCATTCAACCATCATTTCATCTAATAAGCTAATTTTAACCACCCCCTGAAGTAATTGCAGCAAAAACCAAGTGGAAGTCGCACCCCTTGAAGTGGTATACTGCGAGTGCGAAGGAGGAAGAACCGAGGACACGCGCAGCGGAAGATGGAGCGACAGGTAGGCGCAGCGGCGGCGGGTGCAGCGGTGGCATATGCAGAGGCGGCAAGTGAAGCGGCGGCAGGGGCGGCGGCGACAGGTGCGGCGGGGGCAGGTGCGGCCACGGCAGGTGTGACAGTGGCAGGTGCAAGGGCGAGAGGAGGAGGAGGAGAGACGTGCCAAGAAGAGGAGATGGGCCGCTAAGGAAGGGCATCCGAATCCCTTAACCCGCCTCGCTCGCCACCCCATTGCCTCCCCCCCACAGCGGCAGACGCAACAGGGGGGCAGATTGGGCGGCAGTTGGCGCTGCAGACTCACGGCTGCCACCTCAACATCCTCCCCCTCAAAGCGGCAGCCGCAGCAAGGAGCATGATGGGCACGGCAGCTGCAGCGGACGTGCGAAAGATGCGGCAGCAGCAATAGCCTGTTATTATCCATTATGGCCGCCAACCCCGCCGCCTCCCCTTACATCAACAGCTGCTGTCAAACTATCATGTTGTGTAGGCTGTAGTGGGGTAGCCCATATGGGGTACAACCCAATTAGGGTTTGCTACTTGTACTCCTGCATGCTGTTAGTTCACCATTCTCGCTTACTGATTCTGACATGGTTTCAGAGCAGGTCCTGACCTAGGACCGTCTTTTTTTTTTTAGAGCCCACCGAATCGTTCCCTGCCCGTAGCGCGTTACTCTGCCCGTAGCGCCCTACCGTGTTCCTCGCGCTGCCCCACCAGTCGCGTTACCCTGCCCGCGCGCCGCCCTGCTGGCTGCCGCGCTGCCTTGCCCTGCCCTGCGTTGCGCCGCCCCGCGCACGCCCTGCCCTGCGTCGCGCTGCCCGCGCACGCCCTGCCCTGCCCCGTGTCGCGCCGCTCTGTGCACACCCTGCCCTGCGTCGCGCTGCCCGCGCACTCCCTGCCCTGCCCCGCGTCGCGCCGCCCTGCGCACGCCCTGCCCGTCGTATCGCGCGCCCCTGCTGCCCGTTGCGTCGCGCGCCCCTGCTGCCCGTCGCGCCGTGCGCCCCTGCTGCCCGTCGCGTCGCGCGCCCCTGCTACCCGTCGCGCCATGCGCCCCTGCTGCCAGTCGCGTCGCGCCGCCCGTGTGCCCCTGCTGCCCGTTGCGTCGCTCGTGCGGGCTGCCCCAGCCCGTCGCGTCGCCCGTCCGACCTGCCTCTGCCCGTCGCGTCGCTCGTGCAGGCTGCCCCAGCCCGTCGCGTCGCCCGTCCGCCCTGCCTCTGCCCGTCGCGTCGCCCGTGCGGGCTGCCCCAGTCCGCCGCGTCGCCCGTCCGCCCCGCCCCTGCCTGCCCGCGCGCCGCCCTCTGCAGCCCGCGCGCCGCCCTGCTGCCCGCGCTCCGCCCTGCCCCTGCCCATCGCGTTCGCCTTGGCAGCCTGCGCGCCGCCCTCTGCAGCCCCGCGCGCTGCCCTTGCCTGCCCGCGCGCCCTCCTCTGCCCGCGCGCCGCCCTACTTGCAGCGCGCCGCCCTGCTCTGGCCGCGCACCGCCCTTCCCTGACCGTGCGCCACCCCGACCTACCCTAGTGCCTGCTCGCCGCCCTGCCTTCCCTGCGTACTGCCGTGCTGGTCGCACACCTCCTTGTTTTGCCCGCTATGACGTCTTTTCGTGGTAGCGGTGGGAGTGGTGGCGGCGGTGGTGGCAAAAGTGGGAGTGGTGGCAACAGTGGGAGTGGTGGCGGCGGCCGTGGTGGCAGTCTCGGTGGAGCTGTTCGGTGGGGAGTTTCTGGCGGTGGCCAGATGCAGCTCCAGCGGCGTCCGCGCGAGACCCTCACGCCCCAGCAGCTTCGTGAGTGGTACGCTAGTTGGAGTAGTGGCGGCGGCCCTACTGGCAGTCGCCGTGGAGCTGTTCAGTGGAGAGGTTCTGGCGGTGGCCAGATGCAGGTGCAGCGGTGTCCGCGCGAGACCCTTATGCCCCAGCAGCTTCGTGAGTGGTACGCTCAGCGTGGGGCGTCTCGGAGTACTGCTCGGTGCCCGTACGTCATTCGCACAGGTGATCGGGTTGGTCAGACTTGCGGGATAGTTGGTCACACACAGTCCCACTGCTTCTCCTGTCTGAGCGACGCCTGGCGTGCAGATTTTGGCGACGGGGCTGAGCTCCCCCGCTGGCTGGAGCTGCTTAGGCAGAGGGTGGATATCTTTGCTCTTGACTATGATTCTATCCTCACTGCCATGTATGCATTGACTGTTAGTGATGAGGGTGACTGTTACCTGTGTGTGCCGCCCGACCCAGGTATAGAGGCTGCTGCTCTAGGTGCTAGTGAGTCTGCTGCTCTAGGTGCTAGTGAGTCTGCTCTCTCTGGTACTGCGCCTGCTGCGGCCTTGCACACCTTCACGCTTGACTCAGGTGCTTCCCGCTGTTTCTTTCGCGACAGTACCACAGTCACACCACTCCCTACACCTGTTGCTGTCTCTCTGGCTGACCCCTCTGGGGGCCCAGTTCTTGCACGTTCCTCCACTGTTCTCCCGTGTCCGGCGGTTCCGTCTGGCTCACTGTCAGGTCTTCACCTCCCCTCGTTCTCTACGAACTTGGTGAGCAACGCCATCCTTCAGGATGAATGGGTTGATACCTTCACCCCTGGAGGACAGCGTGTGGTGATCTGTACGTGCTCCCGGGCTGGCCGTCACCTGGCCACGTTCACCCGTCGGCCTGGGTCGAGTCTGTACACACTGACTACTGAGCCTCCCCAGGACGCTGCGTCTGTGTCTGCGTCAGGTCAGATAGCGCCCCCCTGCTTTTGTCGCGCCCTGTCGCACCAGACGCTCCTTTGGCACCACCGCCTTGGTCACCCCTCCGTGCCACACCTCCGTGGCATGCACTCCTGTCTCGTTGTCTCTGGTCTTCCCAGGTCTCTGCCTCCCCTCCCACCCTCGCTTGCCCCTCCCTGCCTTCCCTGTGTCAAGGGGCGGCAGTGCGCCGCTCCTCACTCCTCCTCGTTTCCCCCGACGACTGCTCCCCTGCAGACTCTCCACATGGACGTGTGGGGCCCAGCCCGCGTCTGTGGACAGGGCCGCGAGCGCTACTTTCTGCTGGTTGTAGATGACTACTCGCGTTACACCACGGTCTTCCCCTTGCGCAGCAAGGGGGAGGTCCCTGATGTTTTGATCCCTTGGATCCGCGCTGTCCGTCTCCAGCTACGCGAGCGGTTCCACGCGGACCTTCCAGTCCTGCGTCTGCACTCTGACAGAGGTGGTGAGTTTTCCTCCGACCTCTTGCGGGACTTTTGTCGTGGGGAGGGCATTCTCCAGTCGTTCACGCTTCCGGCCTCTCCGCAGCAGAATGGGGTTGCTGAGCGCTGCATTGGCTTAGTCATGGAGGTCGCTCGTACCTCCATGATCCATGCGGCTGTCCCCCACTTTCTGTGGCCGTTTGCGGTCCGGTACGCTGCGCATTAGCTCAACCTCTGGCCCCGTGTCTCCTTGCCTGAGACCTCGCCTACACTGTGTTGGACGGGGAAGGTTGGCGATGCGTCGGTGTTCCGGGTCTGGGGCTCTCGTGCCCTTGTCCGCGATACGTCCGCGGACAAGCTCTCCTCCCGCGCCATTCCCTGCGTCTTCCTTGGCTTTCCCCCTGACGCGCCTGGCTGGCAGTTTTACCACCCCACCTCGCGCCGTGTCCTGCCCTCTCAGGACGTCACGTTTGACGAGTCGGTTCCCTTTTACCGTCTCTTCCCCTACAGCACTGCCCCTCTCCCCCCCCCGCCGCTCTTCCTTGCACCAGGTCCTTCTCCGGTAGACCCCCTCCCCCCTCAGGGTCCTGCTCCCTCAGGTGTGTCTTAGGTAGACCCTGTCGAGCATGTCGAGGTTGCTGTCGACTCTGGTGCTGCTGGGGGTGGTGCTGCTAGGGGTGCTGCGCCTGGGGTTGCTGAGTCTGAGGGTGCGGAGCCTGGGGGTGCTGAGCCTGAGCGTGCGGAGCCTGGGGGTGCTGAGCTTGGGGGTGCTGAGCCTGAGCGTACTGAGCCTGGGGGTGCTGAGCTTGGGGGTGCTGAGCCTGAGCGTGCTGCCCCTAGAGGTACTTTGTCTACTGGAGGTTCTCCGGGTGCCTCGTCACGGCGGGAGACTCTCTCTCCACCGCAGCTGCGCGAGTGGTTTGCTCGGCGCTGGAGCCTTCGGAGTGACGCTGCTAGAGCTGGGGGGGCTGCCGCTGGAGACCCTGGAGCTGGAGGCACTGGAGCTGGAGGTACTGGAGGTGCTGGAGCTGCTGGTCCTGGAGGTGCTGGAGGTACTGGAGGTTCTCCGGGTGCCTCGTCCCGGCGGGAGCCTCTCTCTCCACCTCAGCAGCGCGAGTGGTTTGCTCGGCGCTGGAGTCTTCAGAGTGGCGCTGCTGGAGCTGGGGGGCCTGCCGCTGGAGGCCCTGGAGCTGGAGGCCCTGGAGCTGCTGGTCCTGGAGGTGCTGGAGGTGCTGGAGCCGCTGGTCCCGGAGGTGCTCGTACTGGAGGTACTGGAGCTGCTGGAGCTGGTGGTGTTGCACGTACTGGAGCTGCTGGAGCTGGAGCTGATGGAGGCGCTGGAGCTGGAGCTGCTGGAGGTGCTGGAGCCGCTGGTCCCGGAGGTGCTCGTACTGGAGGTACTGGAGCTGATGGAGCTGGAGGTGCTGCAGGCGTTGGAGCTGGAGGCACTGGAGCTGTTGGAGCTGGAGGCGCTGGAGCTGGAGGCGCTGGAGCTGGAGCTGCTGGAGGTGCTGGAGCCGCTGGTCCCGGAGGTGCTCGTACTGAAGGTACTGGAGCTGCTGGAGCTGGCGGTGCTGCAGGCGTTGGAGCTGGAGGCGCTGGAGCTGGATCTACTGGAGCTGGAGGTGCTGCAGGCGTTGGAGCTGGAGGCGCTAGAGCTGGAGACCCTGGAGCTGGAGGTGCTGGCCCTGGTGGTGCTGGTGCTGTCGGTGCTGGTTCTGGAGGCACTGTGCGGCCGCGACCGTACTTCGTTCCACTGATTCAGCAGGTTCTTGGTCTCCCGCCTTCTACTGGCCTTACTCCTCCCTTACTGTGTCCACCACCTGACCAGTCGCAGACATAGTTACAGCCAGCCTCCCCACTGCCTGCTCCTTCTCCTTACACTGAGCAGGCAGGAGGTTTAGGAGAGCGTCGTGAGACTGCGTCTCGTCCTGCGTCGCCTGTTCGCGCTGTTCGCACTGGTCGTCGTGTTCCGCGTCAGCGTCCTCCTCCTGTCCCTGGCACGCACCAGATGGCACTTCGTCCTTCCTCTGGTCCACAGTGTGTCCCTCTGCCGTCTCCTCCTGCGTCCTCTCTTCCTGACGTTCCTGACCCGCCGTCAGACCTTGCTCGTGCTGCAGTCCTAGTGTCACGCGTCTTCTAGCCACTGTTGTCACTGACCCTTCGTTTGAGTCCACTGCTGCGTCTGCTCTAGTTGCTGAGCTTGTTGACTTTGCTGCTGCATGTCGCCTCGACTACGCCGCTAGTCTTGCTGCTGAGTCTGAGTCTGTCTGTCCTCCGTCCGTCGGGGGTGAGTGTGCTCTTGGCACGGACGTCCTTGAGGACAGGCAGGAGGACTTTGAGTGTTTTGCAGCTGCTGTACCTCATCTCGTGTTCATGCTGATTGCACCTGAGGGAGACCCGGATGCACCAGACATCCCGACCCCGCGCTCTTACCTAGAGGCGATTTCGGGTCCCTACTCCTCTCAGTGGCAGACAGCCATGGACGCAGAGATTGCATCCTGGAAGTCCACAGGCACTTACGTCAACGAGGTTCCCCCTCCTGGGGCGAACATAGTCGATGGCATGTGGATTTTCAGGGTGAAGCGGCCGCCGGGTTCTCCGCCTGTCTTCAAGGCGCGTTACGTTGCACGAGGCTTCAGTCAGCAACAGGGAGTTGACTTCTTCCAGACCTTCTCCCCTACCCCGAAGACGACCACTCTTCGGGTGCTGCTGCACGTCGCCGCTCAGCGTGACTACGAGCTTCACTCTCTTGACTTCAGCACAGCTTTCTTACAGGGCAGCCTGCATGAGGAGATCTGGCTGCGCCGCCCACCTGGCTTCACTGGGTCGTTTCCTGCAGGTACCCAGTGGAGCCTCCGACGGCCAGTCTACGGTCTCCGCCAGGCGCCTCACGAGTGGCACGACACACTGAGGACGACGCTTGCGGCTCTTGGGTTTGTTCCTTCTACTGCTGACCCGTCGCTGTTTCTACGCACCGACACTTCGCTAACGCCGTTCTACATCCTCGTGTTTCTACTTTACTGCTGATACTGAGGGACTGGCCCTAGTGAAGTCGGAGCTGCAGAAGAGACACACGTGCACAGACCTGGGTGAGCTGCGCAGCTATCTCGGCTTGTAGATCACTCGGGACAGAGCACGGCGCACCATTACCTTGACTCAGTCACACATGGTGCAGCAGGTCTTTCAGCGCTTCCGCTTCACGTACTCCTCGCCACAGTCCACTCCTCTGCCTACCGGTCACTCGCTCTCAGCTCTGCCTTCGGATGAGTTCGTAGAGCCGAGTGGCCCATATCCAGAGCTTGTGGGCTGCCTCATGTACCTGATGACCTGCACTCGACCTGACCTTGCTTACCCTCTTAGCATCCTGGCACGCTACGTTGCGCCCGGGAGACATCGACCAGAGCACTGGGAGGCCGCCAAGAGGGTGTTGCGCTACTTGTACAGTACGTCGGGCATGGGGCTCGTGCTTGGAGGACGGGGTCGAGTTGTCCTCACTGGACACGCTGACGCTTCTTGGGTTGACGTCTTGGCTACGCAGCGGTCGTCACAGGGTTACACTTTCAGCCTTGGCTCCGGCTCTGTTTCTTGGCGGTCTACCCGCTCGTCTTCTGTTCTCAGTTCCAGTTGTGAGGTTGAGGTCTACGCAGGGGCCATGGCTGCACAGGAGTTACGCTGGCTTACCTACCTGCTAACCGACTTGGGAGAGCCGCCTCGTTCTCCTCCAGTTCTGTACGTCGACAACAAGGCCATGATTGCCTTGTGTCAGGAGCACAGGACGAAGCACATCGCTCTGCGTTACTTCCTTGCACGAGAGTTGCAGCAGCATGGTCAGCTTCGTCTTGCTTACGTGGCCTCTCGGGCCAACACTGCTGATATATTCACCAAGGCACTTCAGCCTTGTGATCATCAGCGTTTCGGTACTGTCTTAGGCCTTGTGCCTACTTGGTCTCCCTTGCTCACTTCTTGACTTTGCTTGTAATGTGATCTACATACTTATACCTGCATGCTTGCACTTGCTAGGTTGTGATCACTGTACTGCTTGCTCTCCATTATATAACTCTGCTTGTGAAGTGGCCTTGTGGCCATTTGCTTGTGCTCAGAGTGTGTGGTGACTTCGTGATCCACCCTGAGCTTGCTTTGCTTTTCTTGACTGGTCTTGTGACCCCTTGTTGTCCCCCACTTTGCCTATGGGGGTGTGTCAAACTATCATGTTGTGTAGGCTGTAGTGGGTAGCCCATATGGGGTACAACCCAATTAGGGTTTGCTACTTGTACTCCTACATGCTGTTAGTTCACCATTCTCGCTTACTGATTCTGACAGCTGCGGCAGGGCCTGTTGATGGGAATGTGGCCCCAACCTCGCGTGGACGAATCCGACTTCGTGGTCGGGTGTGCTGGAGGTGCATGTCAAGGATAGAACTGGAATGATGAATGAGTAGAAACAAGCAGTACAAGGGAGGATATAGCAAACCCTAAGGGGGGTTATACCCTCTACACCATAACTCAATGTAACACCTAGACTAAACTAACAAACTATAACAAGTATAGTTTGACACACCCCCATAGTCTAGGTGACGGTTGTCCTGGGGAAAGCAACACACAACCCAAGAGCAAGGGTCACAGGACCAGTCAGCAAGAACAAGCAACGGTCACAAGACCAGTTCACAAGAACAAAGCAACACTCGGGGTGGATCTCAAGATCACCACACATTCCGAGAACAAGCAAGAGGCCACAAGGCCAGTCCACATGCAAGGATATAGCAGATATAAGAGATGCAAGAGTACAAGACATGCATGACAAGCATCTCTACAGAAGCAAGGGGCCACAAGGTCTGTCCACAAGCACATATATAGGAGATATAGTAAGATGCAAGAGTACAAGATAAAGCATCTCTACGCAAGCAAGTGAGGGCCTGTAGACACAAGGCCAAGCTGGGTGCAGAAACGCTGGTGGTCACAAGGCGGCAACGCCTTGGTGAAGATATCTGCAGTGTTGGCCTCAGAGACCACACGTCGCACGAGTGCCTGACCACGCTGCTGCAACTCTTGTAGAAGGAAGTAACGAAGCTGGATGTGCTTCGCCTTCCCAACCAGTCGGGGCTCCTCGCACAACAGGATGGCAGACCTGTTGTCGGCGAACAAGACTGGGGGAGAGCGAGGCCGCTCACCAAGGTCGGTGAGGAGGAAAGACAGCCAGCGAAGCTCCTAGGCGGCCATGGCCGCAGCGTACACCTCTGCCTCACAGCTGGAACTAGAGACGGACGACGCCCGAGTCGACCTCCACGAAACAGCTCCGGTCCCAAGGCTGAAGCAGTAACCCTGTGTAGACCGCAGCGACTCTGCGTCGTCGGCCCACGATGAGTCCGAGAAACCTGTAAGTGTAATAGGCTGCTTCCCTCCAAGGACAAGTCCCATGCCTGATGTACTCGCCACATACTTCGCCACCCTCTTAGCAGCGTACCAGTGGGAAGGTCAGTGTCTCCCAGGCGCAACAAAGCGCGCAAGGACGCTAAGAGGGTAAGCTAGGTCAGGGTGAGTACAGGTCATCAGGTACATGAGACAACCCACCAGCTCAGGATATGGACCGCTGGACTCAAATGGCTCGTCTGAAGGTGGAGCCGTGAGCCCATGGTCCACAGCAAGAGGGGTGGGCTGTACCTTGGAGAACGGGAAGCGAAACCGCATGAGGATCTGCTCGACCATATGCGACTGCGTCAGGGTAATGGTGCGAGCTGCTCTGTCCCTGGTGATCTGCAGGCCAAGGTAGTGCTGCAGCTCACCAAGGTCAGTGCAAGTGTGTCTCCTCTGCAGTTCCTCCTTCACGGAGGCCAGTGCGTGTCGGTCGGGAGTGGCGAAAACCAGGTCGTCAACGTAGACCAAAACAAAGAAGGGGGTCGAGCCACGACGGACGAACAGCGACGGGTCGGCTGACGACGGAAAGAAGTCAAGCGCTGCAAGAGTCGTACGGAGCGTGTCGTGCCACTCGCGGGGAGCCTGGCGCAGGCCGTAGACCGGTCGACGCAGCTGCCACTGGGTCCCAGGAGGGAAAGTGCCAGTGAAGCCAGGCGGACGACGCAGCCAAATCTGCTCGTGCAGGCTCCCCTGAAGAAACGCGGTGGAGAAGTCCAAGGAGGGCAACTCATAGTCGCGCTGTGCTGCAATATGCAGCAACACCCGAAGAGTGGTCATCTTCGGGGTGGGAGCGAAGGTCTGGAAGAAGTCTACCCCCTCTCGCTGACTGAAGCCTCTCGCCACGTAGCGCGCCTTGAACACCGGTGGTGCTCCAGGCGGCCGCTTCACCTTGTAAAGCCACATGCCACTGACAACGTTCGCCCCAGGTGGCGGGACAGCGTCGACGTAGGTGCCTGTGGACCTATAAGATGCCATCTCTGCCTCCTCAGCTGCTATCCAGTACGAAGCCCAAGGTCTCGAGACTGCCTCAGCGTGAGTGCGAGGGATCGGGATGTCAACGGCGTCTGGATCCCCCTCAGGGGCAAGCAACATGGCGCAGAGATGAGGAACAGCGGCCGCAAGGAAACCAAGCTCGAACTGCCTGTCCTCCAGGACCTCCAAGGGAAAGACAGGAGCACCCCCAGAGGACGGAGAACGAGCAGGGCCACTCACGAGGTGAGTGGCGTAGTCAAGGCGGTGGGAAGAGGCAAAGCCAGCGACAGTGGTAACAAGTGCTGAGACAGACGACAGAGGTGCAGTCGGGTGAGTGACCAACGCGGACAAAACACGGGAGACGACAGGACGGGAGGCACGGAGGTAGTCGGACAACGGGTCGTGAAGCACAGTGAGGGACGACTCAGGGGGCTGTGGAAGGACAGGAGGAGGTGGAACACGAGAGCGAAGAACAAGGTGGAACGGACCGTCTGCACGGTAACGAGACCGACGACGCTCTGGGGACACAGCACGACTGAGGGGAGAACGACGAGTCCACTGAGACGAGGAAAGGGACTCAACAGGGGGAACAGGAGGGGACGGTAGGGGACCACGAACAAAGCATGCAGGTGCTGGGTCGGGGAGGTCGCGGAGTCGCAGTCGCTGCTGCTCCGCCTCCTCTGGCGACTGCTGCTGCGGTACCTGCCCCCGCTGCTGCTCCTCTGGTTCCTCCTCTACTCTCCTCTGACTCTCCAACTGAGACTGCTGCTGCTGCTGCTGCTGCTGCTGTCGTGACTCCTCCTCTACTCTCTCCTGACGCTCCGACTGAGACTGCTGCTACTGCTGCTGCCGTGACTCCTCCTCTACTCTCTCCTGGTGCTGCCGTGGCTCCTCCTCTACTCTCTCGTGACGCTCTGACTGGGACTGCTGCTGCTGCTGCTGCTGCTGCTGCTGTCGTGACTCCTCCTCTACTCTCCCCTGACACTCCGACTGAGACTGCTGCTGCTGCTGCTGCTGCTGCTGCCGTGACTCCTCCTCTACTCTCTCCTGGTGCGGCTGCGACTCCTCCTCTGCTCTCTCCTGACGCTCTGACTGGGACTGCTGCTGCTGCTGCTGCTGCTGCTGTGCCCTCTCAAACCGCTCCCGCTCCTCCCTCTCCAAACAAACAAGACGCTGCTCACGTGTCAGGAAACGGACAGTGCGCGGTGTAGGCGCCGAGGTGGCAGCGCCTCCAGCTCCAGCACCCCCAGAACCAGAACCTCCACCGACAACACCCCCAGGGCCTCCAGTACCTCCAGCAGGAACACCCCCAGACTCCGCAGCGACCGGCCGCTGAGGCGAACGGGGAGGGAACTGCGGGACTGACGGAAAGCCTGGGGGTGAGGCAGGGCGAGGCTGCCGACTCGAGGCAGCAGTGTCCTCCACTGGAGGGGGCTCCACACCCACACCCCCTGCACCCCCAAAGCCAGAGCCACCAGCTCCTACAGCCCCAGTACCCTCACCCCCCGCAGCTGCACCTCCCGCACCCCCAGACACGACAGAGACTGGACGCTGCGGGGGAGACGGCTGGGGAGTGACGTGCGACACACCTGACAGGGCAGGACGCGAAGGGGGGGGGGCTACCGGGGCGACTGGGGGGGGGTCAGTGGTGAGGAAGAGCGGGGGGGAAAAGGTCTCAGAACCTCGGTGGGGACGACTCCTGTAGCAACTGACCGACTCGTCGAAAGTGGCGTCCTGGGAACTGAAGAACTGGTAGGTAACCGTGTCGTAGAACTGCCAGCCGGTGGTGTCGAGGGGGAAGCCAAGAAAGACGCAGGCACGGGTGCGCGCAGACAACTTGTTCGCGCCAGGGGCGCGAACGTGGGCCAGGGAACCCCAGACGCGGTAGTCAGCTGCTACGCCCGGAGAACCTGTCCAAAGGGAGACCGGCGTCACCCGTGGCCGTGCGTCACTAGGCCACAGGTTCAGCTGGTGCGCGGCGTAGCGGACTGCCTGGGGCCACAAAAACTGGGGGGCACCGGCATGGCACATGGAGGTCCGAGCAACCTCCATAACCAGGCCGATGCGTCGCTCGGCTACCCCGTTCTGCTGCGGCGAGTCTGGTAGCGTGTAAGACTGGCTGATCCCCCGACCCTGACAAAACGTCTCCAAGCGAGTGGAAGAAAACTCACCACCACGGTCCGAGTGCAGGCGGAGCCCACAAAGGGCCTGGGCGTCACCCCTCGCCAGTAGCCACGGCTTGAGGACGGTAGGCACGTCGGCCTTCCATCGCAAAGGTAAAACCGTGGTGTAGCGGGAGTAGTCGTCCACCACAATCAGGAAGTAGCGCTCCTGACGTGGGCCACGGACCGGGGAGGGGCCCCAGACGTCCAAGTGCAGGGTCTGGAAGGGAGCCGTGGTGGGGGGAACGACGAGGAGTGAGGGGCAGCGTGCTGCCGACCCTCGACGCAGGGAGTGCACGGCGGCGCAGGCGAGCGAGGAAGCGGGGCAAGCGACTCTGGGAGACCTGAGACCAGACGGTGGCGTACCATCCGACTCAGACGTGGGAACGACGGGTGACCTAGACGGTGGTGCCAAAGGACCGACGGGTGGGTGAGTGACCGACAGTCGCACGACACAGCAGCTACCTGACCTGACCTGACCTGACCTGACCCAGTGTGGTGGGACCCTGTGTGTAGTGAGTACAGACCAGAGCCCGGCTCCCTGTCGAAAGTGGCCAGAGGCACTCCAGTGGCACCGACTGTGCAGGAGGCAACAGGCTCGTCCTGAGGGAAAGTGACGACAACTCCTAGGTCGTGGAGGTGACTGACACCCACCAAGTTCCAAGAGAACGAGGGGGTGTAGTAACCTGTGAGAAACCCAGAGGGAGCCGCCGAACACGGGAGAATGGTGGTGTAGTGAGCTACGACATGTCCCACTGTGGGGTCAGCCAAGGCGACAGTGACTGGAGTGCGCAGTGGTGTGAGGTCAGTATAGTCGCGAAAGAAACAGCTGGACGCTCCAGAGTCGAGGGTGAAGGAAAGATGTGCAGTCGGTGAGGTCGCACCTGAGGCAGCAATAAAGGCTGGTACTAAACTAGTGGTAGCTGCAACTCCGACACTAAGAACCTCTGAGGCGTCTAGACTGGAAACTACACAAGCACCAAGACTGGAAGCACAAGTCTCAACCCCAGCTGCAGCTCCCACGTACCGCAGTGTGTACTGGCCGGGTCCGACAGGGCCCCGCGGTGGAGGCTGCCGCTGTCGCTGCTGCTGAACCCGCAGCTGCTGCTGCTGCGGCCACTGCTGCAGCTGCGGCCAGTGGTGCTGCGGCCACAGGTGATGCGGCGGCCACTGCTGCCGCGGCCAGTGCTGCTGCTGCGGCCACTGCTGCTGCTGCTGCTGTCGCCACATCGAAATGGCACGCTAGTACGGGGAGGGGCTAGTCGAGGCGGCAGGACGGCCTAAGCTGGTGCAAGGGCGACTGAAGGTGAACTAAGCTGTTGCTGATGCGCTAAACGTGGGTGCTGGCGCATGCTGACGCTTCATAGCAAAAGCTGATGCAAGCTCTCTCTCTTCTTTTTTTTTTTTTTTTTTTTTTTTCTTTTTTTGTACCGAGTTAATTAATGTTTTTTTTTTTTTTTTTTTTTTTTTCAAATCATGGAGGGCACGGGCGGCCAAGGGAGGGACGCGGGCGGCCTAGGAAAGGGGACGCGCGCGACTGCAGTTGCGCGGCTACGCCTGTGCGGTCGCGTGGGCGCGGCTGCGTGAGCTTGCGCGCGCGGCTGTGTTCGCGGCCTGTGTGCGCGCGGTTGCGTGCGCGCAGCTGCGCGTGCGCGCGGCTGTGTACGTGCTGGCGGCGCGCGCGCGGGGCAGGAGCTAGGGTTACGGTGGGGGGGGGGGGGGGGGAGGACGGGCGACAGGGACAGACGACGGGCGCGAAAATTAGGGTTACGGGCGCGGGCACTAAGGCGACGGGCGACGGGCGCTACGGACGACGGGCGCTACGGGCGACGGGCGCTACGGGCGACGGGCGACGGGCGCTACGGACGACGACGCTACGGGCGACGTGCGCTACGGGCGACGGGCGCTACGGGACGAATGACAGCGCCCGCGGGGGGGCGCGCTAAGGACGAACGGGAGCGCCCGTGGGGGCCGCGCTAAGGACGAACGAGAGCGCCCGTAGGGGGGGCGCGCTACGGGACAGACGAGTGCACCCGCAGGGGCCACGCTAAGGACGAACGGGAGCGCCCGTGAGGGGGCGCGCTAAGGACGAACGGGAGCGCCCACGGGGGGGGGGGGGGGGGGGGGGGGTGCTACGGGACGGACGAAGGCCCGCGGGGGCCGCGCTACGTCCCGTGGGGTGACGGGACCTGCCGAGGGCGTTAACGGACGGGTAACGGACGGCGAACGGACGGTGGACGGGCGGCTACCGAGCGGCTAGCATGTGAAACCCTAAAACGAGCGAGCCAACGGGCGGCGAGCGCGCTACGGGCGGCTATCGAGTAACGAACGGGGCGTGCGGAGGTGGGCCCATGGGAACGAACTAAGCTCTATACCATGTCAAGGATAGAACTGGAATGATGAATGAGTAGAAACAAGCAGTACAAGGGAGGATATAGCAAACCCTAAGGGGGGTTATACCCTCTACACCATAACTCAATGTAACACCTAGACTAAACTAACAAACTATAACAAGTATAGTTTGACAGTGCAACCAGATGCAAGAAGTGGTCGACGCCGACCTAAGGAAGGACGTCGACAGCGAACGTCAATTTCGGCGGGACCACGACGATGGCGCCGACAAGGTGAAGTCGGCGGACGGGTTCGGACTGGGCGGTCGACGCCGGGGCCTTTTCCAGCCAACCCTGTAACAAGGGGGATGAAGTTCGGCGGGGGTACACGAACATCGTCGAGGAAGCTTTGGCAAAGTCGACCTGCAGGCTGGTATCCCGAGGTCGATGTGGTGCATTTGGCGCATCTGCCAGCACGTGGCCGACCTGGCACCTGCGGAATGTGCGGAGCGAGGCACGACGTGCTCGACCGTTGACCTGCATGTACGTACATGCGCGTATAGTCACCTACTGTTGCAACGCTGGTAGGCCATCCTACTGCAGCGTCAGCAAGTCGCCTTGGTGCAGTGCTAGCAGGTCACCGACTTGCAGTGTTGGCAAGCCGTCCAGCTCGAGATTTGGTGAGGCACGACGTATTGTATATTTTTTCACCCATTATTAAATGGTCTGCCATTTTCGTCGCACCCTTCCAAAATCTAATTGTGTGTTATTATGTTGGCCAATAACTTCAGAGCATACGAGCATGCTATGGGGCACTGGTACAGTGTATCGTACCCTCACTGGAGTCTATGGGGCTTCAAACAACGAATGTGTGAATATTTTGCTTCCAAAATTTAGCCTATGCTTCAATTGTGGGTCTGATGTATTTTCTGGGCTCTGGCGATGGGGATCTGGAGCCGCTTTTGTTACTGTCCTGGCCTTCTCTCTATCAAGAGTTAGCCACCCTCAAGAAACTGTGCATCAATCTATGGCGTCGAGCAATTACAAAGCTCAAGCAGGAGCATCCTCCAGTTGCAGATGCACGTCATGTAACTTCCAACCGTCGCCATCTCAACCTTTATCTGACGTTCCGTCATCCAAAGCCCTTAGACAAAAATACCCGTCGTTGAGCACGTGAGTTAAGGAAATATTTCAGTTCAAGAGCCAAGTGTCGTTGATTTGACCCTGATTGTCATTGGATTGCAACAGACTAAGATAAATGGATATGTACTTCTCAGTTTGTCAAACTTCTTTGAATATGTACTTCTCGGTTTGTCCAGAGCATGCAAAAAGCTATCGATGCCATAGATCCAGCCATGGTTTTTGCTGCGATTCAAAGTTGATCGCTCCTAGGATCACCTCGGGAAGGTTCGCAGAGAATGTGTGGTAGTGGTGGGCCCTTGACCTCAGATCGGAGTGGATGTAAAATGACTGAGATGAGTAAAACATGCAAATACAAGCGTATAAATAAGAGTATAGGGGGAATACGAAACGACCTAACTAGCCATGTACTCTAAGGGGTACATTCCCTTATTGCAGCGAAATCCAACCATGCGACTCCAGACGGTTACGAACTGTTCCGGCAGAATCCTCGCCACTGCTGCTGCCTGATGTTGTCTGCCCTGACGGTCCAGATGCTCCGTAACCGTACGCGACGATTCGCGTCATTCCGCCTTTTTGCCTTCATACTCGTTGCTGTGTGACTCGATTGCTACTGTCAGGAGTGCACATTGACTTTTCATATTTTACTATTCGTAACAGTATTATTCCTTGGAACAACTTGATTTCTGTACGAAGCTCGGAAGGTGGTCTTAACCCGAAAATAACAGGGCTTTCACAGCCAGTAGTGACGACAACCGAATGTTCTCGTTGTAAACACAACGTGGGTATCGGCTGCTTGCTCTTTGATCTCTAGATCCCGAATTTGATCAGATCTTAGAACTGACGAGCTTATGCTTGGCATTATTGGTGTCAAGATAAGAAATAGTAGTGCTTTTAGAACAGTAGGAACAAGCATGGCGAGAGTTACGAGAGAAGTGATGGCGTCGCCCGCAACGACGGAGACGACGACCACGGCACGACACACCCCGGAGCGACGAATGCGGCCAGAAGCCAACCTCGCGTCACGATTTCGGTGCCGACCGGCGAGTCAGCACTGCCGTCGCCGATGCCGCTGAAGCCGCAGCGTCCGCCTTGCTTTGACCCAAGTCAACGGGGTGGTCCTACCATTCAGGCGTGGTTATTCACCATGAACGTGTTCTTCGACGCGAACTACGTCTCGGAGGATTCGCCGAAGATTCGCTACGCCATGTCGCTGCTGCGAGGACCCGCCATGGATTGGTGGCGCGTCATCGTCACGAAGCCGACGGACTATCAGACTCTACCGACACGGGAAGGACAAACCGGACCCTGGGCGCCGTCATATTTCGTGGAAGTGCCCCAGTATCGCACGTGGGATGTGTGGTGCGCGGGTCTGCGCGCGAGATTCGAGCCGATTGCGGCTTCTCGGTTCCGTCCAGGACTACACCAGCGGGTTTTTGGCGCTGTGTGAGCAGGTGGGCTATATGCACGAGGGCGAGCGCATCGACCGCTACATCGGCGGCCTGAAGCACGAAATCGCTCAGGAAATCCAGCTCCGCAACGTCACCGAATTTCAGGAGATTCTTGCTATGGCGGAAAAACTTGATTTTCTTTGCCGACCGAGATCGGGGTCCTACGGCAATAACAGCAGCTGGGGACATCGACCTCGTGGGACGAACGAGCACGCCACGATACGCGCTGTCGCCGCAAATGCCGCTGCCGCACCGTTCAAAGGGCGCTTCTTCGCGTGCAACAGGTCGGGACACCGCAAAAGCGAATGTGCGGAAAATGCTAAGGGAAAGGGGGAAGCTTAGCAGCCGAAACAGAGC
>CANJKZ010000935.1:0-100875 GCA_947471745.1 Closterium sp. Naga37s-1 | reverse complement strand
CGGCGCGCCTGCCGGCCCTCGACGCAGGGAACGCAGGTAGGGGCAGGCCCGGAGGAAGGGGAGGGAGGGGGGGAGGGGGGAGACCTGAGACAAGGACACGGGAGGCCATGCCTCGGAGACGAGGCAGGGAGGTGACCAAGGCGGTGGTGCCAAAGGAGAGTCTCGTGAGACAGGAGGCGACACGAGCAGGGGCAGACTCAGGCCAGACCGGACGCTGCAGCAAACACCTGACCCGACGCGGCTACCGACCAGACTCAGCAACCGGAGGAGACACGGTAGTCAGGGTGTACAGGCTCGACCCAGGTTGACTGGTTGAACGTGGCCAGGTGCCGGCCCTGCCAAGTACACGAACAGTGGTCACCCGCTGACCTCCAGGAGTGAAACTGGTCAACCCACACGCACGTCCTGAAGGTCAGCTCACTCACCAAGTTCGTGGAGAACGAGGGGAGGTGGAGGCCAGACAGAGAGCCAGACGGGACCGCCGGACACGGCAGGACCGTGGAGGAGTGTGCAAGGACCGGACCCCCAGAGGGGTCAGCCAGAGAGACTGCCACTGGCCGACTGAGCGGCGAGAGTGTGGTGCAGTCGCGAAAGAAGGAGCGGGAAGCACCCGAGTCAAGGGTGAAAGTGTGCAAGGCCGCAGCAGGCGTAGTACCAGAGAGAGCAGACTCACCAGCACCTGGAGGAGTGGACTCCCTAGCGCCTAGAGCAGCAGCCTCACCGGCACCTGGAGCAGGAGACGCACCAGCACCTAGAGCAGCAGCCTCACCAGCACCTAGAGCAGCAGACCTTATACCTGGGTCAGGCGGCACACACAGGTAACAGGCACCCTCAGCACTAGTAGGCAACGCATACATGGCAGTGAGGATAGCATCATAGTCAAGAGTGTCAGAAAGAACGAAACAGGAATGGTTGACTAGCAGGAGGTTGGGTACAAATAGGTCAAACCTAACCCTAGAAGTGTTGTACTCCCTGAGGCTAAACCCACTATAGCCTACACTATATATAAACATATAATGTTTGACACACCCCCATAGGCGAAGTGGGAGACAACCAGAGGGTCACAAGACCAGTCAAAGCAAAGCAAAGCAAAGCAAAGCTCAGGGTGGATCTCAAGGATACCACACAAATTCCGAGCACAAGCAAGTGGTCACAAGACCAGTTCACATGCAGTTTGATAATAGAACAAGAGGTACAGTGATCACAACCTAGCAAGTGAAAGCATGCAGGTATATATATAGAGATCACAGTACAAGCAGAGTCAAGAAGTGAGCAAGTGAGGGAGAGTAGGCACAAGGCCTAGAACAGTACAGAAACGCTGATGGTCACAAGGCTGAAGCGCCTTGGTGAACACATCAGCAGTGTTGGCCCGAGTGGCCACGTAACGCAGACGAAGCTGACCACGCTGCTGCAGCTCTCGAGCAAGGAAGTAGCGCAGAGCGATGTGCTTCGTTCTGTGCTCCAGTCTATGCTCCTCACACAAGGCAATGGCTGCCTTGTTGTCGACGTACAGCACTGGAGGAGAACAAGGCCGCTCTCCGAGGTCGGTCAGCAGGTAGGTGAGCCAGCGTAGCTCCTGGGCAGCCATGGCTGTGGCGTAGATCTCAGCCTCACAACTGGAGCTGAGAACAGAGGAAGAGCGTGTAGAATGCCAGGAAACAGAGCCAGAGCCAAGGCTGAAGGTGTAACCCTGAGACGACCGCTGAGTAGCCTGGTCGTCTGCCCAAGAAGCGTCTGAGTGTCCAGTGAGGACAACGTCGCGCCGTCCTCCAAGCACAAGCCCCATGCCCGACGTACTGCACAAGTAGCGCAACACCCTCTTAGCTGCATCCATGTGCTCCTTCCGGTGACGGCCAGGAGCGACATAGCGTGCTAGGATGCTAAGAGGGTAGGCTAGGTCAGGTCGAGTGCAGGTCATCAGGTACATGAGGCAGCCCACAAGCTCTGGATACGGGCCACTCGGCTCTACGGACTCATCCGAAGGCAGAGCTGAGAGCGAGTGACCGGTAGGCAGAGGAGTGGGCTGAGGCGAGGAGTACGTGAAGCGGAAGCGCTGAAGGACCTGGTGCACCATGTGTGACTGAGTCAAGGTGATGGTGCGCTGTGCTCTGTCCCGGGTGATCCGCAAGCCAAGATAGCTTGTCAGCTCACCCAGGTCTGTGCACGTGTGTCTCTTCTGCAGCTCCGACTTCATGTGGGCGAGTGCCTCAGTGTCAGCAGTAGCAAAGACCAAGTCGTCTACGTACACGAGAACGTAGAACGGCAGCAGAGTGGTGTCGGTGCGTAGAAACAGCGACGGGTCAGCAGTAGAAGGAGCAAACCCAAGAGCAGCAAGAGTAGTCCTCAGTGTGTCGTGCCACTCACGGGGCGCCTGGCGGAGACCGTAGACCGGCCGCCGGAGGCTCCACTGGGTACCAGGAGGGAACGACCCAGCGAAGCCAGGTGGGCGGCGCAGCCAGATCTCCTCGTGCAGGGTGCCCTGTAGGAACGCAGTGCTGAAGTCAAGGCAGTGGAGCTCGTAGTCACGCTGAGCGGCGACGTGCAGCAGAACCCGAAGAGTGGTCATCTTCGGGGTCGGGGAGAAGGTCTGGAAGAAGTCAACTCCCTCTCGCTGACTGAAGCCTCGTGCAACGTAACGTGCCTTGAAGGCAGGCGGAGAACCCGGCGGCCGCTTCACCCTGAAAATCCACATGCCACTGACGATGTTCGCCCCAGGTGGGGGAACCTTGTCGACGTAGGTGCCTGTGGACTTCCAGGAAGCCATCTCTGCGTCCATGGCTGTCTGCTACTGAGAGGATTACTCACCCTCCATCGCCTCTGCGTAGGAGCGTGGGGTCGAGATGTCTGGTGCATCCGGGTCTCCCTCAGGGGCAATCAGCATGGACACGAGATGAGGTAAAGCAGCAGCAAAGCACTCAAACTCCTCCTGTCTGTCCTCAAGGACGTCCGTGCCAAGAGCACACTCACCCCCGACGGACGGAGGACAGACAGACTCAGACTCAGCGACAAGGCTAGCGGCGTAGTCTAGACGACAGGCGGCAGCAAAGTCAACAAGCTCAGCGACTAGAGCAGACGCAGCAGAGGACTCAAAGGTAGGGTCAGTGACAACAGTGGCAAGGAAACGCGTGACAGTAGGACTAGCAGCACGAAGGGAGTCAGACTCCGGGTCCGGACCGTCAGGAAGAGAGGACGCAGGAGGAGACGGCAGAGGGACACGCTGGGGAGCAGTGGAAGGACGCAGAGTCATATAGTGAGTGCCAGGGACAGGAGGAGGACGCTCACGCGGAACACGACGACCAGTGCGGACAGCGCGAACAGGCGACTCAGGACGAGACTCAGGCGACGCAGGACGAGAGTCAGGCTCACGACGCTCCGTAAGACCTCTAGTCGGTCCAGAGTTAGGAGAAGGACCACGCAGTGGAGAGGCTGGCTGTAACTGTGACTGCGACTGGACAGGCGGTGGACTCAGTAGGGGAGGAGTAGGACCAGTAGAAGGCGGGAGGCCAAGAACCTGCTGAAGGAGCGGAACGTAGTACGGCCGCGGCCGCGCAGCGCCTCCTGAACCAGCAGAGACAGCTCCAGTACCCTCAGCTCCAGGGTCTCCAGCTCCAACTCCCGCAGTGCCACCAGCAGCACCAGCTCCAGCAGCACCAGCTCCAGCAGCACCAGCTCCAACTCCCGCAGCACCACCAGCAGCACCAGCTCCAGCAGCACCAGCTCCAACTCCTGCAGCACCACCAGCCCCAGCAGCTCCAGTACCTCCAGTACGAGCACCTCCGGGACCAGCGGCTCCAGTACCTCCAGCAGCTCCAACACCCGCAGGGCCTCCAGCAGCGGCAGGACCTCCAGCACGAGCACCTCCAGGACCAGCAGCTCCAGCAGCTCCAGCACCAGCAGCACCTCCAGCAGCGGCAGGACCTCCAGCACGAGCACCTCTAGGACCAGCAGCTCCAGCAGCTCTAGCACCAGCAGCACCTCCAGCAGCGCCAGTACCTCCAGTACGAGCACCTCTAGAACCAGCGGCTCCAGCAGCTCCAGCACCAGCAGCACCTCCAGCAGCTCCAGCACCAGCAGCACCTCCAGCAGCTCCAGCACCAGCAGCACCTCCAGCAGCACCACCAGCAGCTCCAGCACCAGCAGCACCTCCAGCAGCAGCCCCCCCAGCTCCAGCAGCACGGCTACAGCGCCGAGCGTACCACTCACGAAGCTGCCGTGGAGAGAGGGGCTCCCGCCGTGACGGGACACTCGGAAGACCTCCAGTCTCAGCACCCCCAGACACAACACCCCCAGGCTCAGCACCCCCAGACTCAGCAACCCAGGCTCAGCACCCCCAGGCTCAGCACCCCCAGGCTCAGCACCCCCAGACTCAGCAACCCCAGGCTCAGCACCCCTAGCAGCACCAGAGTCAACAGCTACCTCAACAGGCTCGACTGCGTCTACCTGAGACACACCTGAGGGGGCAGGACCCTGAGGGGGGAGGGGGTCTACCGGAGGAGTACCTGGCGCGAGGAAGAGCGGCGGGGGGGGGAGGGGGGCAGTGCGGTAGGGGAAGAGACGGTAGTAAGGAACCGACTCGTCAAACATGACGTCCTGAGAGGACAGAACACGGCGCGAGGTGGGGTGGTAAAACTGCCAACCAGGCGCGTCAAGGGGGAAGCCAAGGAAGACGCAGGGAATGGCACGGGAGGACAGCTTGTCCGCAGACAAGTCGCGGACGAAAGCTCGAGATCCCCAGACACGGAACGCAGACGCATCGCCAACCTTCCCTGTCCACCGCAGAGTGGGGGTGGTCTCCGGCATGGAGACCCGGGGCTGGAGGTTGATCTGATGCGCCGCGTACTGAACCGCGAACGGCCACAGAAAATGGGGAGCAGCCGCATGGATCATGGACGTACGAGCGACATCCATGACCATGCCAATGCGGCGCTCAGCAATCCCATTTTGCTGTGGAGAGGCCGGAAGCGTGAACGTCTGGCGGATCCCTCCGCCCGACATAAAACTCGCAGAAGGTCGGAGGAAAACTCTCCACCTCTGTCTGAGTGCAGACGCAGAACAGGAAAGTCCGAGCCGAAACTCTCATTGAGCTGGAGACGAGCAGCGCGGATCCAGTCGATCAACATCTCAGTGACCTCACCCTTGCGGCGCAAGGGGAAGACCGTGGTGTAACGCGAGTAGTCGTCAACAACCAGCAGGAAGTAACGCTCGTGACCCTGTCCACGGACGCGGGCTGGGCCCCACACGTCCATGTGAAGAGTCTGCAGGGGAGCCTCTGTCGGAGGAAACTCGGAGGAGTGAGGAGCGGCGTGCTGCCGGCCCTCGACGCAGGGAACGCAGGTAGGGGCAGGCCCCGGAGGAAGGGGAGGGAGGGAAGGGGGGAGACCTGAGACAAGGACACGGGAGGCCATGCCTCGGAGACGAGGCAGGGAGGGGTGACCAAGGCGGTGGTGCCAAAGGAGAGTCTCGTGAGACAGGAGGCGACACGAGCAGGGGGCAGACTCAGGGCCAGACCGGGACGCTGCAGCAAACACCTGACCCGACGCGGCTACCCGACCAGACTCAGCAACCGAGGAGACACGGTAGTCAGGTGTACAGGCTCGACCCAGGTTGACGTTGAACGTGGCCAGGTGCCGGCCCGTCCAAGTACACGAACAGTGGGTCACCCGCTGACCTCCAGGAGTGAACTGGTCAACCCACACGTCCTGAAGGTCAGCTCCACTCACCAAGTTCGTGGAGAACGAGGGGAGGTGGAGGCCAGACAGAGAGCCAGACGGGACCGCCGGACACGGCAGGACCGTGGAGGAGTGTGCAAGGACCGGACCCCCAGAGGGGTCAGCCAGAGAGACTGCCACTGGCCGACTGAGCGGCGAGAGTGTGGTGCAGTCGCGAAAGAAGGAGCGGGAAGCACCCGAGTCAAGGGTGAAAGTGTGCAAGGCCGCAGCAGGCGTAGTACCAGAGAGAGCAGACTCACCAGCACCTGGAGGAGTGGACTCCCTAGCGCCTAGAGCAGCAGCCTCACCGGCACCTGGAGCAGGAGACGCACCAGCACCTAGAGCAGCAGCCTCACCAGCACCTAGAGCAGCAGACCTTATACCTGGGTCAGGCGGCACACACAGGTAACAGGCACCCTCAGCACTAGTAGGCAACGCATACATGGCAGTGAGGATAGCATCATAGTCAAGAGTGTCAGAAAGAACGAAACAGGAATGGTTGACTAGCAGGAGGGTTGGGTACAAATAGGTCAAACCTAACCCTAGAAGTGTTGTACTCCCTGAGGCTAAACCCACTATAGCCTACACTATATATAAACATATAATGTTTGACACACCCCCATAGGCGAAGTGGGAGACAACCAGAGGGTCACAAGACCAGTCAAAGCAAAGCAAAGCAAAGCAAAGCTCAGGGTGGATCTCAAGGATACCACACAAATTCCGAGCACAAGCAAGTGGTCACAAGACCAGTTCACATGCAGTTTGATAATAGAACAAGAGGTACAGTGATCACAACCTAGCAAGTGAAAGCATGCAGGTATATATATAGAGATCACAGTACAAGCAGAGTCAAGAAGTGAGCAAGTGAGGGAGAGTAGGCACAAGGCCTAGAACAGTACAGAAACGCTGATGGTCACAAGGCTGAAGCGCCTTGGTGAACACATCAGCAGTGTTGGCCCGAGTGGCCACGTAACGCAGACGAAGCTGACCACGCTGCTGCCAGCTCTCGAGCAAGGAAGTAGCGCAGAGCGATGTGCTTCGTTCTGTGCTCCAGTCTATGCTCCTCACACAAGGCAATGGCTGCCTTGTTGTCGACGTACAGCACTGGAGGAGAACAAGGCCGCTCTCCGAGGTCGGTCAGCAGGTAGGTGAGCCAGCGTAGCTCCTGGGCATCCATGGCTGTGGCGTAGATCTCAGCCTCACAACTGGAGCTGAGAACAGAGGAAGAGCGTGTAGAACGCCAGGAAACAGAGCCAGAGCCAAGGCTGAAGGTGTAACCCTGAGACGACCGCTGAGTAGCCTGGTCGTCTACCCAAGAAGCGTCTGAGTGTCCAGTGAGGACAACATCGCGCCGTCCTCCAAGCACAAGCCCCATGCCCGACGTACTGCACAAGTAGCGCAACACCCTCTTAGATGCATCCATGTGCTCCTTCCGGTGACGGCCAGGAGCGACATAGCGTGCTAGGATGCTAAGAGGGTAGGCTAGGTCAGGTCGAGTGCAGGTCATCAGGTACATGAGGCAGCCCACAAGCTCTGGATACGGGCCACTCGGCTCTACGGACTCATCCGAAGGTAGAGCTGAGAGCGAGTGACCGGTAGGCAGAGGAGTGGGCTGAGGCGAGGAGTACGTGAAGCGGAAGCGCTGAAGGACCTGGTGCACCATGTGTGACTGAGTCAAGGTGATGGTGCGCTGTGCTCTGTCCCGGGTGATCCGCAAGCCAAGATAGCTTGTCAGCTCACCCAGGTCTGTGCACGTGTGTCTCTTCTGCAGCTCCGACTTCACGTGGGCGAGTGCCTCAGTGTCAGCAGTAGCAAAGACCAAGTCGTCTACGTACACGAGAACGTAGAACGGCGGCAGAGTGGTGTCGGTGCGTAGAAACAGCGACGGGTCAGCAGTAGAAGGAGCAAACCCAAGAGCAGCAAGAGTAGTCCTCAGTGTGTCGTGCCACTCACGGGGCGCCTGGCGGAGACCGTAGACCGGCCGCCGGAGGCTCCACTGGGTACCAGGAGGGAACGACCCAGCGAAGCCAGGTGGGCGGCGCAGCCAGATCTCCTCGTGCAGGGTGCCCTGTAGGAACGCAGTGCTGAAGTCAAGGCAGTGGAGCTCGTAGTCACGCTGAGCGGCGACGTGCAGCAGAACCCGAAGAGTGGTCATCTTCGGGGTCGGGGAGAAGGTCTGGAAGAAGTCAACTCCCTCTCGCTGACTGAAGCCTCGTGCAACGTAACGTGCCTTGAAGGCAGGCGGAGAACCCGGCGGCCGCTTCACCCTGAAAATCCACATGCCACTGACATGTTCGCTCCCAGGTGGGGGGAACCTCGTCGACGTAGGTGCCTGTGGACTTCCAGGGAGAAGCCATCTCTGCGGTCCATGGCTGTCTGCTACTGAGAGGATACTCACCCGCCATCGCCTCTGCGTAGGAGCGTGGGGTCGAGATGTCTGGTGCGATCCGGGTCTCCCTCAGGGGCAATCAGCATGGACACGAGATGAGGTAAAGCAGCAGCAAAGCACTCAACTCCTCCTGTCTGTCCTCAGGACGTCCGTGCCAAGAGCACACTCACCCCCGACGGACGGAGGACAGACAGACTCAGACTCAGCGACAAGGCTAGCGGCGAGTCTAGACGACAGGCGGCAGCAAAGTCAACAAGCTCAGCGACTAGAGCAGACGCAGGCCAGAGGACTCAAAGGTAGGGTCAGTGCAACAGTGGCAAGGAAACGCGTGACAGTAGGACTAGCAGCACGAAGGGAGTCAGACTCCGGTCCGGACCGTCAGGAAGAGAGGACGCAGGAGGAGACGGTACAGAGGGACACGCTGGGGAGCAGTGGAAGGACGCAGAGTCATATAGTGAGTGCCAGGGACAGGAGGAGGACGCTCCACGCGGAACACGACGACTCAGTGCGGACAGCGCGAACAGGCGACTCAGGACGAAGCTCCACTCACGAAGCTCCTGGGGAGAGAGAGTCCTGCTGTCCACCCGCGCCACCACGACCACCACCTCCGCCGCCACCACCTCGACCACCACCCGCATCCTGCCGCCAGCCATCGTCCACCGCCGCCCCCACCACCGCCCCCACCCCGGCCACCTCCTCCGCTGCTGCCGCCACCACCCCCACCGCTGCCACTAGCCCCTCCTGCCCCGCCACCACCCCCACCGCCTCCACCGCCCCCACCACCGGCCTCCCCCGCCGTCACCTCCACCTCCCTTGCCCCCTTTGCCCTTGCCGCTGCGGCGCCAGCTCGGAGCGGACGCAGTCCCGACCTGCTCAGTACCAACTAGGTCGACAGCAGCAGTAGAGGCAACAGAGGGGAGAAGGGAATAAGGGGAACACCCCTCGAAGAACGGGGTGCGGGGGTCGCCACGAGAGGCAGCTACAGCGACTATGCTAGTCTCGCTGCAAGCAGTTCCTTCTCGAGCAGAGTCAACGGTGAGCTCAGTGGGGCAGCGAGCGAGGAAGTGGTCCCTGACCGCACGAAGAGAGTCAGGGAGACGGGTGACAAGGTGGTAGAGAGTGAGCCAGAGCGGGGGGGGGTGGGTGGCAAGAAACTCAGCGGGCATAGCGGCACGGAAGCGTGCCTCACTAGTGCGGAGGTGCGTGGTGAGGTCAGTGACTGTGGCGAAAGCGGACAGGTCTGGGAACAGGGGGGAGCGAGAGACGGCCTAGCGCAGCAGAGGCAGGCGAGGAGTAGCGTGCAACTACAGCAGTGTACAGTGCCTGGGCAGTTTTGTGCTGGCCAAAGTGCTCGCGCTCATCTACCGGCAGGGAGTTGCGAATGGCAAAGCGAGTGTGGGCGTCACGAGTCTGCCACTGTGAACGGGCAGTACTGTCAGCAGTAGTAGCAGGGGCAGCAGCATTGCCTAGTGCGTGATCGTACAGCGAGATATCCTCCTTGGCAGTGAGCTGGAGGAACAGGTGCAAGTCATCGAGCCAGGTCTCAAACTTCAGTGGGCGACCCTCAGCATCGAAAGCTAGAACAGCAGGGCTAGCCATAGTTGCAGGTAAGAGGCAGTAGTAGCAGCAGAAAAGCAGTAGCAGTAGGAGCTGCAGGCAGTGCGACTCAGGTAGGGCGGCTCGGTCCAGAGAGGGCTGCTCAGTACGGGGAGGGCGGCGCGGCTCGTTCGGGCGGCGCGTGCTCGACTCGGTTCTGGGCGGCTCGGTTCGGGCGGCTCGGTTCGGGCGGCTCGGTTCTGGCGGGGCCGTGGCGGCCGCACGTGGGGGCGGCTCGGTTTCTGGCGGGGCCGACGGGGCCTCTAAGGGGCGAACGCGGGGCCGACGGGGCCGCTAAGGGGCGGCGCAAGGGGTCGACGGGGCCGTAAGGGGCCTCTAGGGGGGCGGCGCTCGGGGTCGACGGGGCCGTAAGGGGCCGCTAAGGGGCGGCGCGCGGGGTCGACGGGGCCGTAGGGGGCCGCTAAGGGGCGAACGCGGGGCCGACGGGGCCGCTAAGGGGCGGCGCGCGGGGTCGACGGGGCCTTAAGGGGCCGCTAAGAGGCGGCGCGCGGGGTCGACGGGGGCCGTAAGGGGCCGCTAAGGGGCAGCGCGCGGGGGTCGACGGGGCCGTAAGGGGCCGCTAAGGGGCGGCGCGCGGGGTCGACGGGGCCGTAAGGGGCCGTTAAGGGGCGGCGCGCGGGGTCGACTGGGCCTTGAGGGGCCGCTAAGGGGTCGACGGGGCCGTAAGGGGCCGCTAAGGAGGGGCGCACGAGGGCGCTACGACAGTAGGGCGCACGAGGGCGCTAGTAGACAGTCAGTGTGGTGGGCCCTAAAAAAAATTCGGTCCTAGCGGAGGACCTGCTCTGAAACCATGTCAGAAAGAACGAAACAGGAATGGTTGACTAGCAGGAGGGTTGGGTACAAATAGGTCAAACCTAACCCTAGAAGTGTTGTACTCCCTAAGGCTAAACCCACTATAGCCTACACTATATATAAACATATAATGTTTGACAAAGAGCAAAGATATCTACCCTCTGCTTAAGCAGCTCCACCCAGTCGGGGAGCTCAGCCGCGTCGCCAAACTCTGTACGCCAGGCGTCGCTCAGACGGGAGAAGCAGCGGGACTCTGTGTGACCAATCGTCCCGCAAGGCTGACCAGCCCGAGCACCAGTGCGAATGACGTACGGGCAGCGAGCAGTACTCTGTGACCCTCCACTCTGAGCGTACCACTCACGAAGCTGCTGGGGCGAAAGGACTGCGCGCAGACGCCGCTGCCGCTGCACCTGGTCACTACAAGAAGCTCCGAACGACCCGCTCCAGGGCGACTCCCACCACGGCCACCCCTACAACCCCAACTAGCGTACCACTCACGAAGCTGCTGGGGCGTGAGGGACTCACGCGGACGTCGCTGGAGCTGCATCTGGCCACCGCCAGGAGCAGCAGTAGCAGTAGTAGCCGCAGTAGCAGCAGTAGCAGCTGTTGTCAGAATCCCAACCACTAGACCACTGGGATAAAAGGGCTTGTTTCAGTAGCGGGTCAGTGCGCCCATAACCCCCCAGGCAAACGCGCCTGTAACCCCCCCTAGGATCGATCGGGGATCTCACAGTGCAGCTCTACTGACACCCCCCCACACTGGGAGGCCCAGGACTGAGCACAGTGGCAACGGCCTACATGTGCATACACCGGGATTCGAACCCGAGACCTCTCTGATACCATGTCAGAATCCCAACCACTAGACCACTGGGATAAAAGGGCTTGTTTCAGTAGCGGGTCAGTGCGCCCATAACCCCCCAGGCAAACGCGCCTGTAACCCCCCCTAGGATCGATCGGGGATCTCACAGTGCAGCTCTACTGACAGCTGTAACAGCAGTAGCAGCACGGCCACCCCTACAACCCCAACTAGCGTACCACTCACGTAGCTGCTGGGGCGTGAGGGACTCACGCGGACGTCGCTGGAGCTGCATCTGGCCACCGCCAGGAGCAGCAGTAGCAGGAGCAGCAGTAGCAGCAGCAGTAGCAGCAGAAACAGTAGTAGCAGCACGGGCAGGGCAGTGTGGCAAGCGCGCTAGTAAGGCAGGCGCGCGGGAAGCGCGGGTAGGGCAAGTGCTCACCAGTGGCGGGAAGGGCAGTCGCTCGCCGGGCGAGCACGGTAGGCGCACGACGGCGACGACGGCGGGGCCGGGACAGCTGCAGGGCGGGGCCGCGACAGCGGCAGGGGGCCCCTCGGCAGCTGCTGCAGGGCGGGGCCACGACTGCTGTAGGCGGCTCCGCGGCAGCTGCAGCAGGGCGGGGCCGCGACTGCGGCAGGGGGGCTCCGCGGCAGCTGCTGCAGGGCGGGGCCGCGACTGTTGCAGGCGGCTTCCGCGGCAGCTGCTGTAGAGCGGGGCCGCTACGGCGGCAGGGGGGGGCTCCGCGGCAGCTGCTGCAGGGCGGGGCTCCGAGGCAGCTGCTGCAGGGCGGGGCTCCGCGGCAGCTGCTGCAGGGCGGGGCTCCGAGGCAGCTGCTGCAGGGCGGGGCTCCGAGGCAGCTGCTGCAGGGGGGGGGGCGCCGCGACGAGCAGGGGCGACACCCCGGGGGCGCCGCGACGAGTAGGGAAGGCGCCGCGGGGGCGCCGCGACGAGCAGGGAAGGCGCCCAGGGGGGGCGCCGCGACGAACAGGAACGGCACCCAGGGGGCGCCGCGACGAGTAGGGGCGACGCCCGGGGACGTCGCGACAAGCAGGGACGGCGCCCAGGGTGGCGCCGCGACGAGCAGGGGCGACGCCCTGGGGGCGCCGCGACGAGCAGGAGGGGGACGCCGCGCGGGTCCCGCAGGGGCGTCGCGACGAGCACGATTTAGGGCGGCACGCGGGCTGCAGAGGCAGCTCCCACGGGCTGCAGAGGCAGGCACGGCTGCAGGGGCAGGCACAGCTGCTCGGGAGGGCGGCACGCGGGCTGCAGGGGCAGCTCCCACGGGCTGCAGAGGCAGGCACGGCTGCAGGGGCAGGCACAGCTGCAGGGGCAGACACGACTGCAGTGTCAGCACGGTCGCAGGGGCAGCACGCGGGCTGCAAGGGCAGCGCGGCCGTAGGGGCAGCTAAAAAAAAAAAAAATCAGTTAGGGCACGGCGGAACGTTCGGTGGGCCCTAGGAACGATTCTGCTCTGATACCATGTCAGAATAAGAACGAGGAATGATTGAACTAGAAATGTGATGGGTACAAATAGGGAAACCTAGAAAAGCTGTACCCCCTATTGTCTAACCCACTACAGCCTAAACAGACTAAAACATACAAATTTGTTCAAGAAGAGTTGGGGCGAAGCAGAAATTCACGTCGAAATTGGGCAAACATGCAATGATTGCTTCTGGTGACGTAAAAAAATGCAGAATCGAGAGCCAACCATTCCGATTTTGCTTTGCGTAATCCGAAATCGCATCTATTCTCGATAGTCTGTGCTAATTTGAAACGGATATTGGTAAGCGTACGATTTTAATATAACACGTTTCTAAGCTGCGTAAAGTGTACACACCTGCCCAATAACATGGCATGCACCTGAATACAGTTCCTAGACTAAGTTGCATGCACCTGAAAATGGCCGCAGAAACAATGCGATTTCAACGCAGTTTTGATTTCATTGGTCGACACATGGCACATAACTACAAACTGAACCTGTGGATACTGTCAGCAAAAACAGTAACTATTATATTTTTGTTTTTAGTGATAAATTAATATATACCCCATTCAGAATGATATCAACCCTAAACACCTTACGAATGGTGTTTAGGTTTGATGCTCTATCGATGGCACGCCATCGAAAAAATATACTCGTTGGGAAGGGCATCAACCCTAAACACCTTGTCGCCTGGTGTTTAGGGTTGATGACTCCCTCGGAAAAACATGCCACCCGATAGGGTTTTATATTTGTTATGCCCGAAATAATAACGTTTGACGGTTCGGTGGCCGTCAACCCAACCAGAGTTGTCGGCCGGTCATGTCAGAATAACGAACGAGGATGAATGAACTAGCAGCAAGATGGGTACAAGTAGGAAACCCTAATTGGGTTGTACCCCATATGGGCTACCCCACTATAGCCTACACAATAAGCAGCATATAAGTTTGACACACCCCCATAGGCAAAGTGGGGGAGAACAAGAGGTCACAAGACCAGTCAAGAAAAGCAAAGCAAGCTCAGGGTGGATCACGAAGTCACCACGCATTCTGAGCACAAGCAAATGGCCACAAGGCCAGTTCACATGCAGAGTTATATAATGGAGAACAAACAGTACAGTTATCAAAACCTAGCAAGTGTAAGCATGCATGTATATGTATATAGATCACAGTACAAGCAAAGTCAAGAAGTGAGCAAGTGAGGCAAAGTAGGCACAAGGCCTAGAACAGTACAGAAACGCTGATGATCACAAGGCGCAAGTGCCTTGGTGAAAATATCAGCAGTGTTGGCCCGAGAGGCCACGTAAGCAAGACGAAGCTGACCACGCTGCTGCAACTCTCGAGCAAGGAAGTAGCGCAGAGCGATGTGCTTCGTTCTGTGCTCCAGTCTGTGCTCCTGACACAAGGCAAGCATTGCCTTGTTGTTGACGTACAGAACAGGGGGAGAACGAGGCGGCTCTCCCAAGTCAGTCAGTAGGTAGGTGAGCCAGCGTAACTCCTGTGCAGCCATGGCCCCTACGTAGATCTCAGCATCACAACTGGAACTGAGAACAGAAGACGAGCGAGTAGACCGCCACGAAACAGAGCCGGAGCCAAGGCTGAAAGTGTAACCCTGTGACGACCGCTGCGTAGCCAAGTCGTCAACCCAAGAAGCGTCTGTATGGCCAGTGAGGACAACACGAGCCCGTCCTCCAAGCACGAGCCCCATGCCCGACGTACTGCAAAAGTAGCGCATCACCCTCTTAGCGGCCTTCTAGTGCTCTGGTCGGTGTCTCCCGGGCGCAACGTAGCGTGCCAGGATGCTAAGAGGGTAAGCAAGGTCAGGTCGAGTGCAGGTCATCAGGTACATGAGGCAGCCCACAAGCTCTGGATATGGGCCACTCGGCTCTACGAACTCATCCGAAGGCAGAGCTGAGAGCGAGTGACCGGTAGGCAGAGGAGTGGACTGTGGCGAGGAGTACTTGAAGTCGAAGCGCTGAAGGACCTGCTGCACCATGTGTGACTGAGTCAAGGTAATGGTGCGCTGTGCTCTGTCCCGGGTGATATGCAAGCCAAGATAGCTGCGCAGCTCACCCAGGTCTGTGCACGTGTGTCTCTTCTGCAGCTCCGACTTCACAGAGGCCAGTCCAGCAGTGTCAGCAGTGGCAAAGACCAAGTCATCGACGTACACGAGGATGTAGAACGGCGGCAGAGAAGTGTCGGTGCGTAGAAACAGCGACGGGTCAGCAGTCGAAGGAGCAAACCCAAGAGCCGCAAGCGTCGTCCTCAGTGTGTCGTGCCACTCGCGAGGCGCCTGGCGGAGACCGTAGACTGGCCGCCGGAGGCTCCACTGGGTACCTGCAGGAAACGACCCAGAGAAGCCAGGTGGGCGGCGCAGCCAGATCTCCTCGTGCAGGCTGCCCTGTAGGAAGGCTGTGCTGAAGTCAAGAGAGTGAAGCTCGTAGTCACGCTGTGCGGCAACGTGCAGCAGCACCCGAAGAGTGGTCATCTTCGGGGTAGGGGAGAAGGTCTAAAAGAAGTCAACTCCCTGTCGCTGAATGAAGCCTCGAGCAACGTAACGCGCCTTGAAGACAGGCGGAGAACCCGGCGGTTGCTTCACCCTGAAAATCCACATGCCACTGTCGATGTTCGCCCCAGGTGGGGGAACCTCGTCGACGTAGGTGCCTGTGGACTTCCAGGAAGCCATCTCTTCGTCCATGGCTGTCTGCCACTGAGAGGAGTAGGGACCCTCAATCGCCTCTGGGTAAGAGCGCGGGGTCGGGATATCTGGTGCATCCGGGAATCCCTCAGGTGGAATCAGCATGGACACGAGATGAGGTAAAGCAGCTGCAAAACACTCAAAGTCTTCCTGCCTGTCCTCAAGGACGTCTGTGCCAAGAGCACACTCACCCCCGACGGACGGAGGACAGACAGACTCAGACTCAGCAACAAGACTAGCTGCGTAGTCAAGGCGACAGGTAGCAGCAAAGT
Organism: Closterium sp. Naga37s-1; assembly: GCA_947471745.1. Classification (NCBI taxonomy): domain Eukaryota; kingdom Viridiplantae; phylum Streptophyta; class Zygnematophyceae; order Desmidiales; family Closteriaceae; genus Closterium; species Closterium sp. Naga37s-1. Next base: position 85,126 of record CANJKZ010000935.1, on the reverse strand, counting down.
CAACAAGCTCAGCAACTAGAGCAGACGCAGCAGTGGACTCAAACGAGGGGTCAGTGACCACAGTGGCGAGAAGACGCATGACAGTAGGACTGGCAGCACGAGCAAGGTCTAACGGCAGGTCAGGAACGTCAGGAAGAGAGGACGCATGAGGAGACGGCAGAGGGACACGCTGTGGAACAGAGGAAGGACGAAGTGCCATCTGGTGCGTGCCTGGGACAGGAGGAGGACGCTGACGCGGAACACGACGACCAGTGCGAACAGCGCGAACATAGCGACGCAGGACGAGACTCAGGCTCACGACGCTCCGCAAGACCTCTTGTCGGCCCAGTGTAAGGAGAAGGAGCAGGCAATGGGGAGGCTGGCTGTAACTGCGACTTCGACTGGTCAGGCGGTGGACACAGTAAGGGAGGAGTAGGGCCAGTAGAAAGCGGGAGACCAAGAACCTGCTGAAGCAGTGGAACGAAGTACGGTCGCGGCCGCACAGCGCCTCCAGAACCAGCACCGACAGCACCAGTACCCCCAGCTCCAGGGTCTCCAGCTCCAACGCCAGCAGGACCACCAACTCCAGCACCTCCAGCAGCTCCAGCTCCAGCGCCTCCAGCGGCTCCAGCTCCAACGCCTCCAGCTCCAACTCCTGCAGCACCTCCAGCTCCAGTAGCTCCAGTACCTCCAGTACGAGCACCTCCGGGACCAGCGGCTCCAGCACCACCAGCAGCGCCAACTCCAGCGCCTCCAGCTCCAACTCCTGTAGTACCTCCAGCTCCAGCAGCTCCAGTACGTCTAGTACGAGCACCTCCGGGACCAGTGGCTCCAGCACCTTCAGCAGCGCCAGCTCCAACGCCGGCAGCACCTCCAGCTCCAGCAGCTCCAGTACCTCCAGCGCCACCAGGACCAGGGCCTCCAGTGGCAGGCCCCCCAGCTCCAGCAGCGCCACTCTGAAGACTCCAGCGCCGAGCAAACCACTCGCGCAGCTGCGGCGGGGAGAGAGGCTCCCGGTGTGACGAGGCACCCGGAGAACCTGCAGTACCTCCAGTAACTCCAGGACCAGCAGCTCCAGCACCTCCGGCTCCAACGCCCGCAGCACCACCAGCACCAGCAGCTCTAGTACCTCCAGTACGAGCACCTCCGGGACCAGTGGCTCCAGCAACTCCAGAAGCTCCAGCTCCAACGCCTACACCACCTCCAGCTCCTGTAGCTCCAGTACCTCCAGCTCCAGGGCCTCCAGCGGGAGCCCCCCGGCTCCAGCGGTGCCGCTCCGAAGGCTCCAGTGCCGAGCAAACCACTCGCGCAGCTGTGGTGGAGAGAGAGACTCCCGCCGGGACGAGGCACCTGTAGGACCTCCAACAGACTCAGCACCCCCAGGCTCAACACCCCTAGGCTTAGCACCCCCAGTCTCCGCACCCGCAGGCTTAGCACCCCCAGTCTCAGCACCCCCAGGCTCAGCACCCCCAGACTCAGCAACCTCAGGCTCAGCACCCCCAGGCTTCGCACGCTCAGGCTCAGCACCCCCAGGCTCCGCACGCTCAGGCTCAGCATCCCAGGCTCCGCACGCTCCAGCTCAGCACCCCCAGCAGCACCACCCCCAGCAGCAGCACCAGAGTCGACCGCGACCTCGACAGGCTCGACAGGGTCTACCTGAGACACACCTGAGGGAGCAGGACCCTGAGGGGGGAGGGGGTCTACCGGAGGAGGACCTGGTGCGAGGAAGAGCGGCGGGGGGGGGGAGAGGGGTAGTGCGGTAGGGGAAGAGACGGTAAAAGGGAACCGACTCGTCGAACGTTACGTCCTGAGAGGGCAGGACACGGCGCGAGGTGGGGTGGTAAAATTGCCAGCCAGGCGCGTCAGGGGGAAAGCCAAGGAAGACGCAGGGAATGGCGCGGGAGGAGAGCTTGTCCGTGGACGTATCGCGGACAAGGGCACGAGAGCCCCAGACCCAGAACATCGACGCATCGCCAACCTTCCCTGTCCAACACAGTGTAGGCGAGGTCTCTGGCAAGGAGACACGGGGCCAGAGGTTGAGCTGATGCGCAGCGTACCGGACCGCAAACGGCCACGGAAAGTGGGGGACAGCCGCATGGATCATGGAGGTACGAGCGACCTCCATGACTAAGCCAATGCGGCGCTCAGCAACCCCATTCTGCTGCGGATAGGCCGGAAGCTTGAACGACTGGCGAATGCCCTCCCCACGACAAAAGTCCCGTAAGAGGTCAGACTGCAGACGCATGACTGGAAGGTCCGTGTGGAACCGCTTGCGGAGCTGGAGACGGACAGCGCGGATCCAAGGGATCAAAACATCAGGGACCTCCCCTTGCTGCGCAAGGGGAAGACCGTGGTGTAACGCGAGTAGTCGTCAACGACCAGCAGAAAGTAGCGCTCGCGGCCCTGTCCACGGACGCGGGCTGGGCCCCACACGTCCATGTGGAGAGTCTGCAGGGGAGCAGTCGTCGGGGGAAACGAGGAGGAGTGAGGAGCGGTGCGCTACCGCCCCCTCGACACAGGGAAGGGACTGTGTGTGACCAACTGTCCCGCAAGTCTGACCAGCCCGATCACCTGTGCGAATGACGTACGGGCAGCGAGCAGTACTCCGAGACCCTCTACTCTGAGCGTAACACTCACGAAGCTGCTGGGGCGTAAGGGTCTCGCGCGGACGCCGCTGCAGCTGCATCTGGCCACCGCCAGAAACTCCCGACTGACCAGCTCCAGGGCGACTGCCACTACGGCCGCCCCCACAACCCCAACTAGTGTACCACTCACGAAGCTGCTGGGGCGTGAGGGACTCGCGCGGACGTCGCTGGAGCTGCATCTGGCCACCGCCAGAAACTCCCCACCGAACAGCTCCACCGAGACTGCCACTACGGCCGCCTCCACCACTCCCACTGCTGCCACCACCGCCGCCACCACTCCCACCGCTACCACGAAGAGACGTCATAGCGGGCAAAGGAAGGAGGTGTGCGACCGGCACAGCAGCACGCAGAGAAGGTAGGGCGGCGAGCAGACACTAGGGTAGGTCGGGGCGGCGCACGGTCAGTAAGGGCGGCGCGCGGCCAGAGTAGGGCGGCGCGCTGCAAGTAGGGCGGCGCGCGGGCAGAGGAGGGCGCGCGGGCAGGCAAGGGCAGCGCGCGGGCTGCAGGGCGGCGCGCGGGCTGCCAGGGTGGACGCGACGGGCAGGGGCAGGGCGGAGCGCGGGCAGCAGGGCGGCGCGCTGGCCCTAGGGTGACGCGACGGGCAGGGCAGGGGCGGCGCGCGGGCCCTAGGGCGACGCGACGGGCAGGGCAGGGCGTCGCGCGGGTCCTAGGGCGACGCGATGGGCAGGGCAGGGCGTCGCGCGGGTCCTAGGGCGACGCGACGGGCAGGGCAGGGCGTCGCGCGGGTCCTAGGGCGACGCGACGGGCAGGGCAGGGCGTCGCGCGGGTCCTAGGGCGACGCGACGGGCAGGGCAGGGCGTCGCGCGGGTCCTAGGGCGATGCGACGGGCAGGGCAGGGCGTCGCGCGGGTCCTAGGGCGACGCGACGGGCAGGGCAGGGCGTCGCGCGGGTCCTAGGGCGACGCGACGGGCAGGGCAGGTCGTCGCGCGGGTCCTAGGGCGATGCGACAGGCAGGGCAGGTCGTCGCGCGGGTCCTAGGGCGACGCGACGGGCAGGGCAGGGCGCCGCGCGGGTCCTAGGGCGACGCGACGGGCAGGGCAGGGCGTCGCGCGGGTCCTAGGGCGACGCAGGGCAGGACGTGCGCAGGGCAGCGCAACGCAGGGCAGGGCAGAGCGCGCGCTAGGCAGCGCAACGCAGGGCAGGGCAAGGCAGCGCAGCAGCCAGCAGGGCGGCGCGCGGGCAGGGTAACGCGACTGGTGGGGCAGCGCGACGAACACTGTAGGGCGCTACGGGTAGGGTAACGCGCTACGGGCAGGGAACGATTCGGTGGGCCCTAAAAAAAAACGGTCCTAGGTCAGGACCTGCTCTGAAACCATGTCAGAATAAGGAACGAGGATGAATGAACCAGCAGCAAGATGGGTACAAGTAGGAAACCCTAGTTGGGTTGTACCCCATATGGGCTACCCCACTATAGCCTACACAATAAGCAGCATATAAGTTTGACAGGTCAAATTTGTGACCAATGAAAACAAAACTGCATTGAAATCGCAATAACTCTGCGCTCTAAGCGAAAACTGGGCAGTAACAGTGCGCCCGAAGCACTGTAGATGCGCGGGGAGCGAATAAGTTCAGTAACAGCGCACGATCAACTAAAAACCCTCGAATCAACCGCAACAGCAACAATGTGGCGGCGGTACACCTAGTCCGCGGTATTTTAACCACCGCTATCTTAACCACGCGAGGGTACTTCTCCTTGGTCAAACTTTTTTATACGAGTAGTTTGAAACTTAATGAGGGTAGAATATAGCATTCCCTTCGCGAGATGGCGGCAGTGAAAACTTTGTCAATGCCGATCCGCCCTCTATCTCAGAGCACTAAGTGTGAGATTCTTTAGACGGAAATGCTTCCGGCTGTAAAATAATAGCCCCGAAGTCTCTGGGTGCCCATCTCATTACCTGAAATCGAACAAAGGGTGGTTCGAAACACAACAGTTCACGTGGTTAAAATAACGCGGACTAGGTGTAGTGGTGGTAATCTACAATTCCCTGGAAAAGGCTGCTTTCTTTTCTTGTGTGAAGTGGGGTAATAGCAGAGAATTTTATCACCACCCTGCAAAATATTGTTTCCAGGCAAAGGGGTCCCGTCGACCGAATTGCGCTGGGGATGTTCAGAATACATTTTTTCTCACCACCCTGCAAAATATTGTTTCCAGAATGTACATCTCCCCTCCTAACACGGCTGGAAATTCCCCATTATTTTGCGGTTGCATCCCCATGCAAAGCATTGCACTATGTGAGCTCCATTTAGCAAGTGTCATAATATCATAGAAAGAAAGCCCCACGAAAAATAATAATAATAAAAATCGAATCTACCATTTTTTTGTTTTTTGTTTTTTTTAGATGTACATGAAGCTGAAAAAGCAATCGTCTTATTACGGAATTCAGTAGAATTCGGCTAACCATACATATCGGTACGAGGGCGACATCAGAGAAACCAACGAACAAGTACGTGATCTTAGAAGATTAGCAAAAAAATTCCAACAATAATAATGTAGTATTTGGGAATCTACGTGTCAAAAAGCTCAATAAAAAATAGGACTAGGATAGATAAATAGGGGCTCAATTCGGAAGAGGAGGGAGAAATGCAAGCAAGCTTTAGGCGATATGCACCATCAACACAAGGACGGGATAATATATACTACATTTCATTCAACCATCATTTCATCTAATAAGCTAATTTTAACCACCCCCTGAAGTAATTGCAGCAAAAACCAAGTGGAAGTCGCACCCCTTGAAGTGGTATACTGCGAGTGCGAAGGAGGAAGAACCGAGGACACGCGCAGCGGAAGATGGAGCGACAGGTAGGCGCAGCGGCGGCGGGTGCAGCGGTGGCATATGCAGAGGCGGCAAGTGAAGCGGCGGCAGGGGCGGCGGCGACAGGTGCGGCGGGGGCAGGTGCGGCCACGGCAGGTGTGACAGTGGCAGGTGCAAGGGCGAGAGGAGGAGGAGGAGAGACGTGCCAAGAAGAGGAGATGGGCCGCTAAGGAAGGGCATCCGAATCCCTTAACCCGCCTCGCTCGCCACCCCATTGCCTCCCCCCCACAGCGGCAGACGCAACAGGGGGGCAGATTGGGCGGCAGTTGGCGCTGCAGACTCACGGCTGCCACCTCAACATCCTCCCCCTCAAAGCGGCAGCCGCAGCAAGGAGCATGATGGGCACGGCAGCTGCAGCGGACGTGCGAAAGATGCGGCAGCAGCAATAGCCTGTTATTATCCATTATGGCCGCCAACCCCGCCGCCTCCCCTTACATCAACAGCTGCTGTCAAACTATCATGTTGTGTAGGCTGTAGTGGGGTAGCCCATATGGGGTACAACCCAATTAGGGTTTGCTACTTGTACTCCTGCATGCTGTTAGTTCACCATTCTCGCTTACTGATTCTGACATGGTTTCAGAGCAGGTCCTGACCTAGGACCGTCTTTTTTTTTTAGAGCCCACCGAATCGTTCCCTGCCCGTAGCGCGTTACTCTGCCCGTAGCGCCCTACCGTGTTCCTCGCGCTGCCCCACCAGTCGCGTTACCCTGCCCGCGCGCCGCCCTGCTGGCTGCCGCGCTGCCTTGCCCTGCCCTGCGTTGCGCCGCCCCGCGCACGCCCTGCCCTGCGTCGCGCTGCCCGCGCACGCCCTGCCCTGCCCCGTGTCGCGCCGCTCTGTGCACACCCTGCCCTGCGTCGCGCTGCCCGCGCACTCCCTGCCCTGCCCCGCGTCGCGCCGCCCTGCGCACGCCCTGCCCGTCGTATCGCGCGCCCCTGCTGCCCGTTGCGTCGCGCGCCCCTGCTGCCCGTCGCGCCGTGCGCCCCTGCTGCCCGTCGCGTCGCGCGCCCCTGCTACCCGTCGCGCCATGCGCCCCTGCTGCCAGTCGCGTCGCGCCGCCCGTGTGCCCCTGCTGCCCGTTGCGTCGCTCGTGCGGGCTGCCCCAGCCCGTCGCGTCGCCCGTCCGACCTGCCTCTGCCCGTCGCGTCGCTCGTGCAGGCTGCCCCAGCCCGTCGCGTCGCCCGTCCGCCCTGCCTCTGCCCGTCGCGTCGCCCGTGCGGGCTGCCCCAGTCCGCCGCGTCGCCCGTCCGCCCCGCCCCTGCCTGCCCGCGCGCCGCCCTCTGCAGCCCGCGCGCCGCCCTGCTGCCCGCGCTCCGCCCTGCCCCTGCCCATCGCGTTCGCCTTGGCAGCCTGCGCGCCGCCCTCTGCAGCCCGCGCGCTGCCCTTGCCTGCCCGCGCGCCCTCCTCTGCCCGCGCGCCGCCCTACTTGCAGCGCGCCGCCCTGCTCTGGCCGCGCACCGCCCTTCCCTGACCGTGCGCCACCCCGACCTACCCTAGTGCCTGCTCGCCGCCCTGCCTTCCCTGCGTACTGCCGTGCTGGTCGCACACCTCCTTGTTTTGCCCGCTATGACGTCTTTTCGTGGTAGCGGTGGGAGTGGTGGCGGCGGTGGTGGCAAAAGTGGGAGTGGTGGCAACAGTGGGAGTGGTGGCGGCGGCCGTGGTGGCAGTCTCGGTGGAGCTGTTCGGTGGGGAGTTTCTGGCGGTGGCCAGATGCAGCTCCAGCGGCGTCCGCGCGAGACCCTCACGCCCCAGCAGCTTCGTGAGTGGTACGCTAGTTGGAGTAGTGGCGGCGGCCCTACTGGCAGTCGCCGTGGAGCTGTTCAGTGGAGAGGTTCTGGCGGTGGCCAGATGCAGGTGCAGCGGTGTCCGCGCGAGACCCTTATGCCCCAGCAGCTTCGTGAGTGGTACGCTCAGCGTGGGGCGTCTCGGAGTACTGCTCGGTGCCCGTACGTCATTCGCACAGGTGATCGGGTTGGTCAGACTTGCGGGATAGTTGGTCACACACAGTCCCACTGCTTCTCCTGTCTGAGCGACGCCTGGCGTGCAGATTTTGGCGACGGGGCTGAGCTCCCCCGCTGGCTGGAGCTGCTTAGGCAGAGGGTGGATATCTTTGCTCTTGACTATGATTCTATCCTCACTGCCATGTATGCATTGACTGTTAGTGATGAGGGTGACTGTTACCTGTGTGTGCCGCCCGACCCAGGTATAGAGGCTGCTGCTCTAGGTGCTAGTGAGTCTGCTGCTCTAGGTGCTAGTGAGTCTGCTCTCTCTGGTACTGCGCCTGCTGCGGCCTTGCACACCTTCACGCTTGACTCAGGTGCTTCCCGCTGTTTCTTTCGCGACAGTACCACAGTCACACCACTCCCTACACCTGTTGCTGTCTCTCTGGCTGACCCCTCTGGGGGCCCAGTTCTTGCACGTTCCTCCACTGTTCTCCCGTGTCCGGCGGTTCCGTCTGGCTCACTGTCAGGTCTTCACCTCCCCTCGTTCTCTACGAACTTGGTGAGCAACGCCATCCTTCAGGATGAATGGGTTGATACCTTCACCCCTGGAGGACAGCGTGTGGTGATCTGTACGTGCTCCCGGGCTGGCCGTCACCTGGCCACGTTCACCCGTCGGCCTGGGTCGAGTCTGTACACACTGACTACTGAGCCTCCCCAGGACGCTGCGTCTGTGTCTGCGTCAGGTCAGATAGCGCCCCCCTGCTTTTGTCGCGCCCTGTCGCACCAGACGCTCCTTTGGCACCACCGCCTTGGTCACCCCTCCGTGCCACACCTCCGTGGCATGCACTCCTGTCTCGTTGTCTCTGGTCTTCCCAGGTCTCTGCCTCCCCTCCCACCCTCGCTTGCCCCTCCCTGCCTTCCCTGTGTCAAGGGGCGGCAGTGCGCCGCTCCTCACTCCTCCTCGTTTCCCCCGACGACTGCTCCCCTGCAGACTCTCCACATGGACGTGTGGGGCCCAGCCCGCGTCTGTGGACAGGGCCGCGAGCGCTACTTTCTGCTGGTTGTAGATGACTACTCGCGTTACACCACGGTCTTCCCCTTGCGCAGCAAGGGGGAGGTCCCTGATGTTTTGATCCCTTGGATCCGCGCTGTCCGTCTCCAGCTACGCGAGCGGTTCCACGCGGACCTTCCAGTCCTGCGTCTGCACTCTGACAGAGGTGGTGAGTTTTCCTCCGACCTCTTGCGGGACTTTTGTCGTGGGGAGGGCATTCTCCAGTCGTTCACGCTTCCGGCCTCTCCGCAGCAGAATGGGGTTGCTGAGCGCTGCATTGGCTTAGTCATGGAGGTCGCTCGTACCTCCATGATCCATGCGGCTGTCCCCCACTTTCTGTGGCCGTTTGCGGTCCGGTACGCTGCGCATTAGCTCAACCTCTGGCCCCGTGTCTCCTTGCCTGAGACCTCGCCTACACTGTGTTGGACGGGGAAGGTTGGCGATGCGTCGGTGTTCCGGGTCTGGGGCTCTCGTGCCCTTGTCCGCGATACGTCCGCGGACAAGCTCTCCTCCCGCGCCATTCCCTGCGTCTTCCTTGGCTTTCCCCCTGACGCGCCTGGCTGGCAGTTTTACCACCCCACCTCGCGCCGTGTCCTGCCCTCTCAGGACGTCACGTTTGACGAGTCGGTTCCCTTTTACCGTCTCTTCCCCTACAGCACTGCCCCTCTCCCCCCCCCGCCGCTCTTCCTTGCACCAGGTCCTTCTCCGGTAGACCCCCTCCCCCCTCAGGGTCCTGCTCCCTCAGGTGTGTCTTAGGTAGACCCTGTCGAGCATGTCGAGGTTGCTGTCGACTCTGGTGCTGCTGGGGGTGGTGCTGCTAGGGGTGCTGCGCCTGGGGTTGCTGAGTCTGAGGGTGCGGAGCCTGGGGGTGCTGAGCCTGAGCGTGCGGAGCCTGGGGGTGCTGAGCTTGGGGGTGCTGAGCCTGAGCGTACTGAGCCTGGGGGTGCTGAGCTTGGGGGTGCTGAGCCTGAGCGTGCTGCCCCTAGAGGTACTTTGTCTACTGGAGGTTCTCCGGGTGCCTCGTCACGGCGGGAGACTCTCTCTCCACCGCAGCTGCGCGAGTGGTTTGCTCGGCGCTGGAGCCTTCGGAGTGACGCTGCTAGAGCTGGGGGGGCTGCCGCTGGAGACCCTGGAGCTGGAGGCACTGGAGCTGGAGGTACTGGAGGTGCTGGAGCTGCTGGTCCTGGAGGTGCTGGAGGTACTGGAGGTTCTCCGGGTGCCTCGTCCCGGCGGGAGCCTCTCTCTCCACCTCAGCAGCGCGAGTGGTTTGCTCGGCGCTGGAGTCTTCAGAGTGGCGCTGCTGGAGCTGGGGGGCCTGCCGCTGGAGGCCCTGGAGCTGGAGGCCCTGGAGCTGCTGGTCCTGGAGGTGCTGGAGGTGCTGGAGCCGCTGGTCCCGGAGGTGCTCGTACTGGAGGTACTGGAGCTGCTGGAGCTGGTGGTGTTGCACGTACTGGAGCTGCTGGAGCTGGAGCTGATGGAGGCGCTGGAGCTGGAGCTGCTGGAGGTGCTGGAGCCGCTGGTCCCGGAGGTGCTCGTACTGGAGGTACTGGAGCTGATGGAGCTGGAGGTGCTGCAGGCGTTGGAGCTGGAGGCACTGGAGCTGTTGGAGCTGGAGGCGCTGGAGCTGGAGGCGCTGGAGCTGGAGCTGCTGGAGGTGCTGGAGCCGCTGGTCCCGGAGGTGCTCGTACTGAAGGTACTGGAGCTGCTGGAGCTGGCGGTGCTGCAGGCGTTGGAGCTGGAGGCGCTGGAGCTGGATCTACTGGAGCTGGAGGTGCTGCAGGCGTTGGAGCTGGAGGCGCTAGAGCTGGAGACCCTGGAGCTGGAGGTGCTGGCCCTGGTGGTGCTGGTGCTGTCGGTGCTGGTTCTGGAGGCACTGTGCGGCCGCGACCGTACTTCGTTCCACTGATTCAGCAGGTTCTTGGTCTCCCGCCTTCTACTGGCCTTACTCCTCCCTTACTGTGTCCACCACCTGACCAGTCGCAGACATAGTTACAGCCAGCCTCCCCACTGCCTGCTCCTTCTCCTTACACTGAGCAGGCAGGAGGTTTAGGAGAGCGTCGTGAGACTGCGTCTCGTCCTGCGTCGCCTGTTCGCGCTGTTCGCACTGGTCGTCGTGTTCCGCGTCAGCGTCCTCCTCCTGTCCCTGGCACGCACCAGATGGCACTTCGTCCTTCCTCTGGTCCACAGTGTGTCCCTCTGCCGTCTCCTCCTGCGTCCTCTCTTCCTGACGTTCCTGACCCGCCGTCAGACCTTGCTCGTGCTGCAGTCCTAGTGTCACGCGTCTTCTAGCCACTGTTGTCACTGACCCTTCGTTTGAGTCCACTGCTGCGTCTGCTCTAGTTGCTGAGCTTGTTGACTTTGCTGCTGCATGTCGCCTCGACTACGCCGCTAGTCTTGCTGCTGAGTCTGAGTCTGTCTGTCCTCCGTCCGTCGGGGGTGAGTGTGCTCTTGGCACGGACGTCCTTGAGGACAGGCAGGAGGACTTTGAGTGTTTTGCAGCTGCTGTACCTCATCTCGTGTTCATGCTGATTGCACCTGAGGGAGACCCGGATGCACCAGACATCCCGACCCCGCGCTCTTACCTAGAGGCGATTTCGGGTCCCTACTCCTCTCAGTGGCAGACAGCCATGGACGCAGAGATTGCATCCTGGAAGTCCACAGGCACTTACGTCAACGAGGTTCCCCCTCCTGGGGCGAACATAGTCGATGGCATGTGGATTTTCAGGGTGAAGCGGCCGCCGGGTTCTCCGCCTGTCTTCAAGGCGCGTTACGTTGCACGAGGCTTCAGTCAGCAACAGGGAGTTGACTTCTTCCAGACCTTCTCCCCTACCCCGAAGACGACCACTCTTCGGGTGCTGCTGCACGTCGCCGCTCAGCGTGACTACGAGCTTCACTCTCTTGACTTCAGCACAGCTTTCTTACAGGGCAGCCTGCATGAGGAGATCTGGCTGCGCCGCCCACCTGGCTTCACTGGGTCGTTTCCTGCAGGTACCCAGTGGAGCCTCCGACGGCCAGTCTACGGTCTCCGCCAGGCGCCTCACGAGTGGCACGACACACTGAGGACGACGCTTGCGGCTCTTGGGTTTGTTCCTTCTACTGCTGACCCGTCGCTGTTTCTACGCACCGACACTTCGCTAACGCCGTTCTACATCCTCGTGTTTCTACTTTACTGCTGATACTGAGGGACTGGCCCTAGTGAAGTCGGAGCTGCAGAAGAGACACACGTGCACAGACCTGGGTGAGCTGCGCAGCTATCTCGGCTTGTAGATCACTCGGGACAGAGCACGGCGCACCATTACCTTGACTCAGTCACACATGGTGCAGCAGGTCTTTCAGCGCTTCCGCTTCACGTACTCCTCGCCACAGTCCACTCCTCTGCCTACCGGTCACTCGCTCTCAGCTCTGCCTTCGGATGAGTTCGTAGAGCCGAGTGGCCCATATCCAGAGCTTGTGGGCTGCCTCATGTACCTGATGACCTGCACTCGACCTGACCTTGCTTACCCTCTTAGCATCCTGGCACGCTACGTTGCGCCCGGGAGACATCGACCAGAGCACTGGGAGGCCGCCAAGAGGGTGTTGCGCTACTTGTACAGTACGTCGGGCATGGGGCTCGTGCTTGGAGGACGGGGTCGAGTTGTCCTCACTGGACACGCTGACGCTTCTTGGGTTGACGTCTTGGCTACGCAGCGGTCGTCACAGGGTTACACTTTCAGCCTTGGCTCCGGCTCTGTTTCTTGGCGGTCTACCCGCTCGTCTTCTGTTCTCAGTTCCAGTTGTGAGGTTGAGGTCTACGCAGGGGCCATGGCTGCACAGGAGTTACGCTGGCTTACCTACCTGCTAACCGACTTGGGAGAGCCGCCTCGTTCTCCTCCAGTTCTGTACGTCGACAACAAGGCCATGATTGCCTTGTGTCAGGAGCACAGGACGAAGCACATCGCTCTGCGTTACTTCCTTGCACGAGAGTTGCAGCAGCATGGTCAGCTTCGTCTTGCTTACGTGGCCTCTCGGGCCAACACTGCTGATATATTCACCAAGGCACTTCAGCCTTGTGATCATCAGCGTTTCGGTACTGTCTTAGGCCTTGTGCCTACTTGGTCTCCCTTGCTCACTTCTTGACTTTGCTTGTAATGTGATCTACATACTTATACCTGCATGCTTGCACTTGCTAGGTTGTGATCACTGTACTGCTTGCTCTCCATTATATAACTCTGCTTGTGAAGTGGCCTTGTGGCCATTTGCTTGTGCTCAGAGTGTGTGGTGACTTCGTGATCCACCCTGAGCTTGCTTTGCTTTTCTTGACTGGTCTTGTGACCCCTTGTTGTCCCCCACTTTGCCTATGGGGGTGTGTCAAACTATCATGTTGTGTAGGCTGTAGTGGGTAGCCCATATGGGGTACAACCCAATTAGGGTTTGCTACTTGTACTCCTACATGCTGTTAGTTCACCATTCTCGCTTACTGATTCTGACAGCTGCGGCAGGGCCTGTTGATGGGAATGTGGCCCCAACCTCGCGTGGACGAATCCGACTTCGTGGTCGGGTGTGCTGGAGGTGCATGTCAAGGATAGAACTGGAATGATGAATGAGTAGAAACAAGCAGTACAAGGGAGGATATAGCAAACCCTAAGGGGGGTTATACCCTCTACACCATAACTCAATGTAACACCTAGACTAAACTAACAAACTATAACAAGTATAGTTTGACACACCCCCATAGTCTAGGTGACGGTTGTCCTGGGGAAAGCAACACACAACCCAAGAGCAAGGGTCACAGGACCAGTCAGCAAGAACAAGCAACGGTCACAAGACCAGTTCACAAGAACAAAGCAACACTCGGGGTGGATCTCAAGATCACCACACATTCCGAGAACAAGCAAGAGGCCACAAGGCCAGTCCACATGCAAGGATATAGCAGATATAAGAGATGCAAGAGTACAAGACATGCATGACAAGCATCTCTACAGAAGCAAGGGGCCACAAGGTCTGTCCACAAGCACATATATAGGAGATATAGTAAGATGCAAGAGTACAAGATAAAGCATCTCTACGCAAGCAAGTGAGGGCCTGTAGACACAAGGCCAAGCTGGGTGCAGAAACGCTGGTGGTCACAAGGCGGCAACGCCTTGGTGAAGATATCTGCAGTGTTGGCCTCAGAGACCACACGTCGCACGAGTGCCTGACCACGCTGCTGCAACTCTTGTAGAAGGAAGTAACGAAGCTGGATGTGCTTCGCCTTCCCAACCAGTCGGGGCTCCTCGCACAACAGGATGGCAGACCTGTTGTCGGCGAACAAGACTGGGGGAGAGCGAGGCCGCTCACCAAGGTCGGTGAGGAGGAAAGACAGCCAGCGAAGCTCCTAGGCGGCCATGGCCGCAGCGTACACCTCTGCCTCACAGCTGGAACTAGAGACGGACGACGCCCGAGTCGACCTCCACGAAACAGCTCCGGTCCCAAGGCTGAAGCAGTAACCCTGTGTAGACCGCAGCGACTCTGCGTCGTCGGCCCACGATGAGTCCGAGAAACCTGTAAGTGTAATAGGCTGCTTCCCTCCAAGGACAAGTCCCATGCCTGATGTACTCGCCACATACTTCGCCACCCTCTTAGCAGCGTACCAGTGGGAAGGTCAGTGTCTCCCAGGCGCAACAAAGCGCGCAAGGACGCTAAGAGGGTAAGCTAGGTCAGGGTGAGTACAGGTCATCAGGTACATGAGACAACCCACCAGCTCAGGATATGGACCGCTGGACTCAAATGGCTCGTCTGAAGGTGGAGCCGTGAGCCCATGGTCCACAGCAAGAGGGGTGGGCTGTACCTTGGAGAACGGGAAGCGAAACCGCATGAGGATCTGCTCGACCATATGCGACTGCGTCAGGGTAATGGTGCGAGCTGCTCTGTCCCTGGTGATCTGCAGGCCAAGGTAGTGCTGCAGCTCACCAAGGTCAGTGCAAGTGTGTCTCCTCTGCAGTTCCTCCTTCACGGAGGCCAGTGCGTGTCGGTCGGGAGTGGCGAAAACCAGGTCGTCAACGTAGACCAAAACAAAGAAGGGGGTCGAGCCACGACGGACGAACAGCGACGGGTCGGCTGACGACGGAAAGAAGTCAAGCGCTGCAAGAGTCGTACGGAGCGTGTCGTGCCACTCGCGGGGAGCCTGGCGCAGGCCGTAGACCGGTCGACGCAGCTGCCACTGGGTCCCAGGAGGGAAAGTGCCAGTGAAGCCAGGCGGACGACGCAGCCAAATCTGCTCGTGCAGGCTCCCCTGAAGAAACGCGGTGGAGAAGTCCAAGGAGGGCAACTCATAGTCGCGCTGTGCTGCAATATGCAGCAACACCCGAAGAGTGGTCATCTTCGGGGTGGGAGCGAAGGTCTGGAAGAAGTCTACCCCCTCTCGCTGACTGAAGCCTCTCGCCACGTAGCGCGCCTTGAACACCGGTGGTGCTCCAGGCGGCCGCTTCACCTTGTAAAGCCACATGCCACTGACAACGTTCGCCCCAGGTGGCGGGACAGCGTCGACGTAGGTGCCTGTGGACCTATAAGATGCCATCTCTGCCTCCTCAGCTGCTATCCAGTACGAAGCCCAAGGTCTCGAGACTGCCTCAGCGTGAGTGCGAGGGATCGGGATGTCAACGGCGTCTGGATCCCCCTCAGGGGCAAGCAACATGGCGCAGAGATGAGGAACAGCGGCCGCAAGGAAACCAAGCTCGAACTGCCTGTCCTCCAGGACCTCCAAGGGAAAGACAGGAGCACCCCCAGAGGACGGAGAACGAGCAGGGCCACTCACGAGGTGAGTGGCGTAGTCAAGGCGGTGGGAAGAGGCAAAGCCAGCGACAGTGGTAACAAGTGCTGAGACAGACGACAGAGGTGCAGTCGGGTGAGTGACCAACGCGGACAAAACACGGGAGACGACAGGACGGGAGGCACGGAGGTAGTCGGACAACGGGTCGTGAAGCACAGTGAGGGACGACTCAGGGGGCTGTGGAAGGACAGGAGGAGGTGGAACACGAGAGCGAAGAACAAGGTGGAACGGACCGTCTGCACGGTAACGAGACCGACGACGCTCTGGGGACACAGCACGACTGAGGGGAGAACGACGAGTCCACTGAGACGAGGAAAGGGACTCAACAGGGGGAACAGGAGGGGACGGTAGGGGACCACGAACAAAGCATGCAGGTGCTGGGTCGGGGAGGTCGCGGAGTCGCAGTCGCTGCTGCTCCGCCTCCTCTGGCGACTGCTGCTGCGGTACCTGCCCCCGCTGCTGCTCCTCTGGTTCCTCCTCTACTCTCCTCTGACTCTCCAACTGAGACTGCTGCTGCTGCTGCTGCTGCTGCTGTCGTGACTCCTCCTCTACTCTCTCCTGACGCTCCGACTGAGACTGCTGCTACTGCTGCTGCCGTGACTCCTCCTCTACTCTCTCCTGGTGCTGCCGTGGCTCCTCCTCTACTCTCTCGTGACGCTCTGACTGGGACTGCTGCTGCTGCTGCTGCTGCTGCTGCTGTCGTGACTCCTCCTCTACTCTCCCCTGACACTCCGACTGAGACTGCTGCTGCTGCTGCTGCTGCTGCTGCTGCCGTGACTCCTCCTCTACTCTCTCCTGGTGCGGCTGCGACTCCTCCTCTGCTCTCTCCTGACGCTCTGACTGGGACTGCTGCTGCTGCTGCTGCTGCTGCTGTGCCCTCTCAAACCGCTCCCGCTCCTCCCTCTCCAAACAAACAAGACGCTGCTCACGTGTCAGGAAACGGACAGTGCGCGGTGTAGGCGCCGAGGTGGCAGCGCCTCCAGCTCCAGCACCCCCAGAACCAGAACCTCCACCGACAACACCCCCAGGGCCTCCAGTACCTCCAGCAGGAACACCCCCAGACTCCGCAGCGACCGGCCGCTGAGGCGAACGGGGAGGGAACTGCGGGACTGACGGAAAGCCTGGGGGTGAGGCAGGGCGAGGCTGCCGACTCGAGGCAGCAGTGTCCTCCACTGGAGGGGGCTCCACACCCACACCCCCTGCACCCCCAAAGCCAGAGCCACCAGCTCCTACAGCCCCAGTACCCTCACCCCCCGCAGCTGCACCTCCCGCACCCCCAGACACGACAGAGACTGGACGCTGCGGGGGAGACGGCTGGGGAGTGACGTGCGACACACCTGACAGGGCAGGACGCGAAGGGGGGGGGGCTACCGGGGCGACTGGGGGGGGGTCAGTGGTGAGGAAGAGCGGGGGGGAAAAGGTCTCAGAACCTCGGTGGGGACGACTCCTGTAGCAACTGACCGACTCGTCGAAAGTGGCGTCCTGGGAACTGAAGAACTGGTAGGTAACCGTGTCGTAGAACTGCCAGCCGGTGGTGTCGAGGGGGAAGCCAAGAAAGACGCAGGCACGGGTGCGCGCAGACAACTTGTTCGCGCCAGGGGCGCGAACGTGGGCCAGGGAACCCCAGACGCGGTAGTCAGCTGCTACGCCCGGAGAACCTGTCCAAAGGGAGACCGGCGTCACCCGTGGCCGTGCGTCACTAGGCCACAGGTTCAGCTGGTGCGCGGCGTAGCGGACTGCCTGGGGCCACAAAAACTGGGGGGCACCGGCATGGCACATGGAGGTCCGAGCAACCTCCATAACCAGGCCGATGCGTCGCTCGGCTACCCCGTTCTGCTGCGGCGAGTCTGGTAGCGTGTAAGACTGGCTGATCCCCCGACCCTGACAAAACGTCTCCAAGCGAGTGGAAGAAAACTCACCACCACGGTCCGAGTGCAGGCGGAGCCCACAAAGGGCCTGGGCGTCACCCCTCGCCAGTAGCCACGGCTTGAGGACGGTAGGCACGTCGGCCTTCCATCGCAAAGGTAAAACCGTGGTGTAGCGGGAGTAGTCGTCCACCACAATCAGGAAGTAGCGCTCCTGACGTGGGCCACGGACCGGGGAGGGGCCCCAGACGTCCAAGTGCAGGGTCTGGAAGGGAGCCGTGGTGGGGGGAACGACGAGGAGTGAGGGGCAGCGTGCTGCCGACCCTCGACGCAGGGAGTGCACGGCGGCGCAGGCGAGCGAGGAAGCGGGGCAAGCGACTCTGGGAGACCTGAGACCAGACGGTGGCGTACCATCCGACTCAGACGTGGGAACGACGGGTGACCTAGACGGTGGTGCCAAAGGACCGACGGGTGGGTGAGTGACCGACAGTCGCACGACACAGCAGCTACCTGACCTGACCTGACCTGACCTGACCCAGTGTGGTGGGACCCTGTGTGTAGTGAGTACAGACCAGAGCCCGGCTCCCTGTCGAAAGTGGCCAGAGGCACTCCAGTGGCACCGACTGTGCAGGAGGCAACAGGCTCGTCCTGAGGGAAAGTGACGACAACTCCTAGGTCGTGGAGGTGACTGACACCCACCAAGTTCCAAGAGAACGAGGGGGTGTAGTAACCTGTGAGAAACCCAGAGGGAGCCGCCGAACACGGGAGAATGGTGGTGTAGTGAGCTACGACATGTCCCACTGTGGGGTCAGCCAAGGCGACAGTGACTGGAGTGCGCAGTGGTGTGAGGTCAGTATAGTCGCGAAAGAAACAGCTGGACGCTCCAGAGTCGAGGGTGAAGGAAAGATGTGCAGTCGGTGAGGTCGCACCTGAGGCAGCAATAAAGGCTGGTACTAAACTAGTGGTAGCTGCAACTCCGACACTAAGAACCTCTGAGGCGTCTAGACTGGAAACTACACAAGCACCAAGACTGGAAGCACAAGTCTCAACCCCAGCTGCAGCTCCCACGTACCGCAGTGTGTACTGGCCGGGTCCGACAGGGCCCCGCGGTGGAGGCTGCCGCTGTCGCTGCTGCTGAACCCGCAGCTGCTGCTGCTGCGGCCACTGCTGCAGCTGCGGCCAGTGGTGCTGCGGCCACAGGTGATGCGGCGGCCACTGCTGCCGCGGCCAGTGCTGCTGCTGCGGCCACTGCTGCTGCTGCTGCTGTCGCCACATCGAAATGGCACGCTAGTACGGGGAGGGGCTAGTCGAGGCGGCAGGACGGCCTAAGCTGGTGCAAGGGCGACTGAAGGTGAACTAAGCTGTTGCTGATGCGCTAAACGTGGGTGCTGGCGCATGCTGACGCTTCATAGCAAAAGCTGATGCAAGCTCTCTCTCTTCTTTTTTTTTTTTTTTTTTTTTTCTTTTTTTTGTACCGAGTTAATTAATGTTTTTTTTTTTTTTTTTTTTTTTTTCAAATCATGGAGGGCACGGGCGGCCAAGGGAGGGACGCGGGCGGCCTAGGAAAGGGGACGCGCGCGACTGCAGTTGCGCGGCTACGCCTGTGCGGTCGCGTGGGCGCGGCTGCGTGAGCTTGCGCGCGCGGCTGTGTTCGCGGCCTGTGTGCGCGCGGTTGCGTGCGCGCAGCTGCGTGCGCGCGGCTGTGTACGTGCTGGCGGCGCGCGCGCGGGCAGGAGCTAGGGTTACGGTGGGGGGGGGGGGGGGGGGGGGGGGGGGGAGGACGGGCGACAGGGACAGACGACGGGCGCGAAAATTAGGGTTACGGGCGCGGGCACTAAGGCGACGGGCGACGGGCGCTACGGACGACGGGCGCTACGGGCGACGGGCGCTACGGGCGACGGGCGACGGGCGCTACGGACGACGACGCTACGGGCGACGTGCGCTACGGGCGACGGGCGCTACGGGACGAATGACAGCGCCCGCGGGGGGGCGCGCTAAGGACGAACGGGAGCGCCCGTGGGGGCCGCGCTAAGGACGAACGAGAGCGCCCGTAGGGGGGGCGCGCTACGGGACAGACGAGTGCACCCGCAGGGGCCACGCTAAGGACGAACGGGAGCGCCCGTGAGGGGGCGCGCTAAGGACGAACGGGAGCGCCCACGGGGGGGGGGGGGGGGGGGGGGGGGGGGGCGTGCTACGGGACGGACGAAGGCCCGCGGGGGCCGCGCTACGTCCCGTGGGGTGACGGGACCTGCCGAGGGCGTTAACGGACGGGTAACGGACGGCGAACGGACGGTGGACGGGCGGCTACCGAGCGGCTAGCATGTGAAACCCTAAAACGAGCGAGCCAACGGGCGGCGAGCGCGCTACGGGCGGCTATCGAGTAACGAACGGGGCGTGCGGAGGTGGGCCCATGGGAACGAACTAAGCTCTATACCATGTCAAGGATAGAACTGGAATGATGAATGAGTAGAAACAAGCAGTACAAGGGAGGATATAGCAAACCCTAAGGGGGGTTATACCCTCTACACCATAACTCAATGTAACACCTAGACTAAACTAACAAACTATAACAAGTATAGTTTGACAGTGCAACCAGATGCAAGAAGTGGTCGACGCCGACCTAAGGAAGGACGTCGACAGCGAACGTCAATTTCGGCGGGACCACGACGATGGCGCCGACAAGGTGAAGTCGGCGGACGGGTTCGGACTGGGCGGTCGACGCCGGGCCTTTTCCAGCCAACCCTGTAACAAGGGGGATGAAGTTCGGCGGGGGTACACGAACATCGTCGAGGAAGCTTTGGCAAAGTCGACCTGCAGGCTGGTATCCCGAGGTCGATGTGGTGCATTTGGCGCATCTGCCAGCACGTGGCCGACCTGGCACCTGCGGAATGTGCGGAGCGAGGCACGACGTGCTCGACCGTTGACCTGCATGTACGTACATGCGCGTATAGTCACCTACTGTTGCAACGCTGGTAGGCCATCCTACTGCAGCGTCAGCAAGTCGCCTTGGTGCAGTGCTAGCAGGTCACCGACTTGCAGTGTTGGCAAGCCGTCCAGCTCGAGATTTGGTGAGGCACGACGTATTGTATATTTTTTCACCCATTATTAAATGGTCTGCCATTTTCGTCGCACCCTTCCAAAATCTAATTGTGTGTTATTATGTTGGCCAATAACTTCAGAGCATACGAGCATGCTATGGGGCACTGGTACAGTGTATCGTACCCTCACTGGAGTCTATGGGGCTTCAAACAACGAATGTGTGAATATTTTGCTTCCAAAATTTAGCCTATGCTTCAATTGTGGGTCTGATGTATTTTCTGGGCTCTGGCGATGGGGATCTGGAGCCGCTTTTGTTACTGTCCTGGCCTTCTCTCTATCAAGAGTTAGCCACCCTCAAGAAACTGTGCATCAATCTATGGCGTCGAGCAATTACAAAGCTCAAGCAGGAGCATCCTCCAGTTGCAGATGCACGTCATGTAACTTCCAACCGTCGCCATCTCAACCTTTATCTGACGTTCCGTCATCCAAAGCCCTTAGACAAAAATACCCGTCGTTGAGCACGTGAGTTAAGGAAATATTTCAGTTCAAGAGCCAAGTGTCGTTGATTTGACCCTGATTGTCATTGGATTGCAACAGACTAAGATAAATGGATATGTACTTCTCAGTTTGTCAAACTTCTTTGAATATGTACTTCTCGGTTTGTCCAGAGCATGCAAAAAGCTATCGATGCCATAGATCCAGCCATGGTTTTTGCTGCGATTCAAAGTTGATCGCTCCTAGGATCACCTCGGGAAGGTTCGCAGAGAATGTGTGGTAGTGGTGGGCCCTTGACCTCAGATCGGAGTGGATGTAAAATGACTGAGATGAGTAAAACATGCAAATACAAGCGTATAAATAAGAGTATAGGGGGAATACGAAACGACCTAACTAGCCATGTACTCTAAGGGGTACATTCCCTTATTGCAGCGAAATCCAACCATGCGACTCCAGACGGTTACGAACTGTTCCGGCAGAATCCTCGCCACTGCTGCTGCCTGATGTTGTCTGCCCTGACGGTCCAGATGCTCCGTAACCGTACGCGACGATTCGCGTCATTCCGCCTTTTTGCCTTCATACTCGTTGCTGTGTGACTCGATTGCTACTGTCAGGAGTGCACATTGACTTTTCATATTTTACTATTCGTAACAGTATTATTCCTTGGAACAACTTGATTTCTGTACGAAGCTCGGAAGGTGGTCTTAACCCGAAAATAACAGGGCTTTCACAGCCAGTGACGACAACCGAATGTTCTCGTTGTAAACACAACGTGGGTATCGGCTGCTTGCTCTTTGATCTCTAGATCCCGAATTTGATCAGATCTTAGAACTGACGAGCTTATGCTTGGCATTATTGGTGTCAAGATAAGAAATAGTAGTGCTTTTAGAACAGTAGGAACAAGCATGGCGAGAGTTACGAGAGAAGTGATGGCGTCGCCCGCAACGACGGAGACGACGACCACGGCACGACACACCCCGGAGCGACGAATGCGGCCAGAAGCCAACCTCGCGTCACGATTTCGGTGCCGACCGGCGAGTCAGCACTGCCGTCGCCGATGCCGCTGAAGCCGCAGCGTCCGCCTTGCTTTGACCCAAGTCAACGGGGTGGTCCTACCATTCAGGCGTGGTTATTCACCATGAACGTGTTCTTCGACGCGAACTACGTCTCGGAGGATTCGCCGAAGATTCGCTACGCCATGTCGCTGCTGCGAGGACCCGCCATGGATTGGTGGCGCGTCATCGTCACGAAGCCGACGGACTATCAGACTCTACCGACACGGGAAGGACAAACCGGACCCTGGGCGCCGTCATATTTCGTGGAAGTGCCCCAGTATCGCACGTGGGATGTGTGGTGCGCGGGTCTGCGCGCGAGATTCGAGCCGATTGCGGCTTCTCGGTTCCGTCCAGGACTACACCAGCGGGTTTTTGGCGCTGTGTGAGCAGGTGGGCTATATGCACGAGGGCGAGCGCATCGACCGCTACATCGGCGGCCTGAAGCACGAAATCGCTCAGGAAATCCAGCTCCGCAACGTCACCGAATTTCAGGAGATTCTTGCTATGGCGGAAAAACTTGATTTTCTTTGCCGACCGAGATCGGGGTCCTACGGCAATAACAGCAGCTGGGGACATCGACCTCGTGGGACGAACGAGCACGCCACGATACGCGCTGTCGCCGCAAATGCCGCTGCCGCACCGTTCAAAGGGCGCTTCTTCGCGTGCAACAGGTCGGGACACCGCAAAAGCGAATGTGCGGAAAATGCTAAGGGAAAGGGGGAAGCTTAGCAGCCGAAACAGACCAAGCAGCAGGGAAACGCTGGGAGTCAGTAGCAGACGGGCCCTCTACTGACAGGTCACGCCGCTCGCCCGACCCAACCGACCCTCACCGAGTGATTGTGCCGGTTCACGCAATCGACCACACCCGGCCGAATAAGGAGGGTACCGCGGTAGATAGCCCCATACTGCTTAGTGGGAAGATTGGAACAGATTTAGTTAAAATATTCGTAGACGGGGGAGCCAGCCACAGCCTCATCAACACTGCCACAGCACGGAAACTGAAACTGCCACTGGACAGATGTTTACCTGAGATTGACGCAAGACTGGTCGACGGCACGCCACTGGCGATACGGGAACGTGTGGACCGAGTTCGGATTCGATGTGGGGGTAACTTCACGTTTAGTCAGGAAATGCTCGCAACGACCCTCGACGGAAGCGACATTTTACTCGGCCGTGATTGGCTGCGACGACACAATCCGCGAATCGACTGGACGACGGGTGACTGCACCGTGCGAGTGAACGGTAACAACATCGCCTTACCTCGCTGGAGCTCACCTGAGTCTTCGTCGGTGCGCGTCAACGCGATCACGATGAAACGCGCCGTAGCGGCCCCATCTCTTGGAATTCACAGAAACAGGAGCTGGTTGCCCTGTCGTCAGCAAAGGCCGTTCGCGAAGGCCTCTACCTTCAGGAGCTGCTGCAGGAGGCGAAAATTCCAGCCTCGGCGAACCTTCGCCTGCACTGTGACAACCAAAGCGCGATCAGGATCGCGAACAAGCCTGGATTCGTCAACCGCACCAAGCACATCGCGCTGCGGTAGTTCTTCGTCAAGGACGAAGTTGACAAGGGCAAGGTTGACCTAACCTATTGCCCGACGGGTGACATGGCAGCCGACTTTCTCACGAAGCGACTGTCACGTCAGCAGTATCAGCACTGCTCCGAACTCATCGGAGTAGTCAAGCGGGTCAAGACTCGCTACGGCCAGGAGTGAAGGGGGTGTTACGAATAGTAATTGAAGAAGCATTACTGTGCACTCCTTACCGCAGCAATCGAAGCACACGATACCGAGGCTGAAGATGAAAAGGCGGAAGTGACGCGAAGGTCGTACGGTTACGAAAGGATCTGGATCGTCGGGCAGACAGCATCAGACAGCAACAGTGGAGAGGATTCTGCCCAGACAGTTTCGTAACCGTCTGGAGTCGCACGGTTGGGTTTCGCTTCAATAAGGGACTGTACCCCTTAGAGTACATGGCTAGCCTAGGTCGATTGGTATTCCCTTGTACTCTTATTTATATTCCCGTATTTGCATGTTTTTATTATCTCAAGCATTTTACATTCACTCTTCTGTGCATCTAAAAATGCCTCTAAGCTGTCGGCGAAGCTTCACGCAGGAGTCAGGACTTGGGCGGCACAGGGCTCATGGCAATGGCGTTGAATTGCAACGAGCTGGGGCTCGCTGCAATTTTCTAAGGTACATCACATATTCCCTAGCTAGCAAAGCTTAACCCTAAAGCTGATGACGACGCTCCACTCAGTAGTCAGGATTCGGGCGGCACGAGGCTCATGGCAATGACATTGAACTGCAGGGAGTTGGGGCTCGCTGCAATCACCTGCTGCATCACCCGCGCCGCATCCTGCCATGCTCAGAGCAAGCAAGGAGTGCAAAAGAGTGCAAACAGGACAAAAAGAAGGGATGAATGCCACGGATGACAACCATGTCCCGTCCCGACACGTGTCGAACCTCAACGAGCTGGGGCTCGCTGCAATCACCTGCTGCATCACCCCCGCCGCATCCTGCTATGTGCGAAGCAAGCAAGGAGGGCAAACAGGATGAAACAAAAGTAGAACGGATGTTACAACGCATGTGGGAACGCAGTCAAATCTACCCAGCTGCAGCAGGGTATCACAAGGAAATAACACACCTGCAGAGAAAGGTGACTCACCTCTTGCAGGGAATCATGGGAATACATCCCACCTGAAGCTGGGAACATAACCCTGCAGGGTATCATGGGAACGTAACCCACCTGTAGCAGGGTGTCATGGGAACATAACCCACCTGCAGCAGGGTATCATGGGAACATAAGCCACCTGTAGCAGCGTAACATGGGAAAATAGCCTACCTGCAACAGGATAGCATGGAAACGAAACCCACCTGCAGCAGGTTATCATGGGAAAATACCCACTTGCAGCAGGGTATCATGGGAACATTACCAACCTGCAGCAGGGTATCAGGCGACGAAGGGCCGTGGTCGATGGGCTTTGGCTTGCGGCCGTCTAGCTCGTACAGGCGACCTGAAAGGAGTGGAACGATGGAATAGAGCGGATGGGATCGATGGATTGTAATTTGACACATCAAGGCTGATTAACTTTGGCTTGCGGCCGTCTAGCTCGTACAGGCGACCTGAAAGGAGTGGAACGATGGAATGGAGCGGATGGGATCGATGGATTGTAATTTGACACATCAAGGCTGATTAACTTTGGCTTGCGGCCGTCTAGCTCGTACAGGCGACCTGAAAGGAGTGGAACGATGGAATGGAGCGGATGGGATCGATGGATTGTAATTTGACACATCAAGGCTGATTAACTTTGGCTTGCGGCTGTCTAGCTCGTACAGGCGACCTGAAAGGAGTGGAACGATGGAATGGAGCGGATGGGATCGATGGATTGTAATTTGACACATCAAGGCTGATTAACTTTGGCTTGCGGCCGTCTAGCTCGTACAGGCGACCTGAAAGGAGTGGAACGATGGAATGGAGCGGATGGGATCGATGGATTGTAATTTGACACATCAAGGCTGATTAACTTTGGCTTGCGGCCGTCTAGCTCGTACAGGCGACCTGAAAGGAGTGGAACGATGGAATAGAGCGGATGGGATCGATGGATAGTAATTTGACACATCAAGGCTGATTAACTTTGGCTTGCGGCCGTCTAGCTCGTACAGGCGACCTGAAAGGAGTGGAACGATGGAATGGAGCGGATGGGATCGATGGATTGTAATTTGACACATCAAGGCTGATTAACTTTGGCTTGCGGCCGTCTAGCTCGTACAGGCGACCTGAAAGGAGTGGAACGATGGAATGGAGCGGATGGGATCGATGGATTGTAATTTGACACATCAAGGCTGATTAACTTTGGCTTGCGGCCGTCTAGCTCGTACAGGCGACCTGAAAGGAGTGGAACGATGGAATGGAGCGGATGCGATCGATGGATTGTAATTTGACACATCAAGGCTGATTAACTTTGGCTTGCGGCCGTCTAGCTCGTACAGGCGACCTGAAAGGAGTGGAACGATGGAATGGAGCGGATGGGATCGATGGATTGTAATTTGACACATCAAGGCTGATTAACTTTGGCTTGCGGCCGTCTAGCTCGTACAGGCGACCTGAAAGGAGTGGAACGATGGAATGGAGCGGATGGGATCGATGGATTGTAATTTGACACATCAAGGCTGATTAACTTTGGCTTGCGGCTGTCTAGCTCGTACAGGCGACCTGAAAGGAGTGGAACGATGGAATGGAGCGGATGGGATCGATGGATTGTAATTTGACACATCAAGGCTGATTAACTTTGGCTTGCGGCCGTCTAGCTCGTACAGGCGACCTGAAAGGAGTGGAACGATGGAATGGAGCGGATGGGATCGATGGATTGTAATTTGACACATCAAGGCTGATTAACTTTGGCTTGCGGCCGTCTAGCTCGTACAGGCGTCCTGAAAGGAGTGGAACGATGGAATAGAGCGGATGGGATCGATGGATAGTAATTTGACACATCAAGGCTGATTAACTTTGGCTTGCGGCCGTCTAGCTCGTACAGGCGACCTGAAAGGAGTGGAACGATGGAATGGAGCGGATGGGATCGATGGATTGTAATGTGATTGACACATCAAGGCTGATTAACTTGGACCATAGAATGTATACTCTACTAGTTGTAACGCTGACTAAAAGCCAAGTTTGATTTACATGGACCATAGAATGTATAACACAATAAAGAACACATTTAGCTCCATGCAGGTTACTCCTGCTGCAACACAGGGAAAGAATGAAATTGCAAACCCATGCGAATTTGACTTGTGAGTGCAAGTGAAATACGGACCTCCAGACGTGACCAAAGCGACAAAATGCAGATCCACACACTCATGGAGACTCGGGGGCTGCCAAGCAAGGAGAGGCGGGGAAGTGGAGCAAAAGAGGAGCAACAGGGGGCGGGGAAGAGGAACAACAGGGAAATGGAGTCACGGCACATTGAACAATGGAGTCACGGCACATTGAACAATGGAGTCACGGCACATTGAACAATGGAGTCATCGGGGAACGGCGATGACCAATTGAAGAGAGGCACTGCGAGTTGAGGCTTGTGAGTTAAATGATGGCTTGTAAGCAAACACGGAAACTCCCAAGCTTTACAATGCACGTTGAGAGAACATGCATTCATGCTTTACGATGTCCCTCCCAGACTGGAAGGCCCAGTGCCTTCCGTCTTTCATGGCACAGACACAGGTTCATATCCCCTGCTTATTGATGCAAGTAGAACATTCTGAGGCGCCTTAAAACAGGTGAAGAGAACCCACCCGAGTGTCGCCTGCCTCTGCTGCATCTGTGTGTGCCTTCTCCAGCAACGTGTCCGCCTCCAGATAGGCTGCTCGCTGAGAGGTAGGGAGATTGGGGTATGGGAATGGGGGAAATGGGAGAGTGTTGAAGTGTCTCAAAGGTGCATCTGTGTGTGCCTTCTCCAGCAACGTGTCCGCCTCCAGATAGGCTGCTCGCTGAGAGAGAGGGGAGAATGGGGAATGGGAGTTTAGGACAGGGGAGAGTGCTGTGACGAGCCAAAACTGCATCTGTGTGTGAATTCCAGCAACGTGTCTGCCTCCATATAGGCTGCTCGGTGGGTGGTGGGGAGATTGGAACGATGGAAAATTGGGCGAAGGAAAGAAGAAACAGGGTAAAAAGGGAGGAGGGATAAAGGGACACTAAGAGAGAGGAGAATGTAGCAAGGAGCAATCCACAATGCCATACGGCCTTATGCCATGCACTTGCGTGCCCTTGCACTCAGCATGCCATGCACTCGCATGCCCATAGGCCATGCACTCACATGCTCGAGTGCAATGCACTTACATCTTCAGGTGTCATGTCTTTGGTATTTTCAAAGAACTGCTGGAGGAAAGAGCCCTTTTCTGTTGGACACAGTGAATGGCAGGCAGGAGCAGGCATGGCATGCCACGCGCTCACACGCATGGCATGCCGCGCATCGCATGTCACACTCACATCTTCAGGTGTCATGTCTTTGGTATTTTCAAAGAACTGCTGGAGGAAAGAGCCCTTTTCTGTTGGACACAGGGAGCGGCAGGCAGGAGCAGAGGGTGCAAGATTTAAATCGCTGTGCTTCCGTAAAATATATATTTTAGGCACATGATAGATTGAACTGCTGGAAAAAAGACCACCATTTTGTTGGGCATAGGGAGCGGCAGGCAGGAAGGCAGGCAGGAAGGCAGGCAGGAGCAGACGGGTGCAAAATCAAAATCGTCGAGCATCCGTGAGTACCAAGGGTGAGATAGGGCCAAGCAAGGTAGGACGAGCGAGTTGAAGCAAGGGGTGGAAGCAGGAATAGGTAGTACCAAGAGTGAGCTGGTGTTGGTTGTTGCCGATGGCGTGTAGGAGCGCGATTGTGCCGCACGCATTGTCTATGGTCTGCCGCACAAAGAATGGCTGTGCCGCCTGGTGGGAGGAAGGCAAGGTGGGGAAAAAAAGGGAGGGATGTATTGTAGGGGAGGGAAGGGGAATGGTCGTGCCGCACGCATTGTCTATGGTCTGCCGCACAAAGAACGGCTGTGCAGCCTGGTGGGGGGTGGCAAGGGAGGCAGAAAACAAAGGTGGGAAGAATAAAGGGAAGGCGATAAAGAGATGGAGAGCTGGCAGGGAGAGAGAAAGGTTTGACATTGGGAATGACTGAGGCGAATCAGGACTTCAGTCCACAGCGGGAGTCGCACGCTGGGGTTCTAGGGAGCCAAAATAAAACGGACGCAGGCCAGCAGGACTTGGGTCAGCTGAAAGAGTTGCATGCTCGGGCTTTGAGGTGCTAAAGAACAATCAGCGCACAGGCCAGGAGCATGCAACTCTTTCAGCTAACGTACCTCCTGCTGGGAAAAAAAAAAGAAAAAAGAAAAGAAAAGAAAAAAAGGTGCAGGCCAGGAGGACTTACACCAGCAGGAGGATTTGCCTGAGTTTTGAAGATTCTCGAGAATAAAAAGCAGACGATGCAGGCCAGCAGGACGTACTTCAGCAGAGGGAGTTGCTTGCTCGGGAACCTTCTCTTGCTGCTCCGGCTCTTTGGACCGCTCCTGCACAGGAAAAACAAGGAAGGTGGCAGCAGAGCACAGCACCATGGGGAGCGTTAAGCAGGAGAGTTTGCTAGCGGGCAGTGGAAACGAGGGATCGAGCCGCAGTCTTTTATTCTAAGACGTCAAAGCACACAATACCCTTTGATTGTTAGACAGGAAGTACCTCGGGAGGGAGCAGGAAGAGGAAGAGCAGTGCGAGCACGGGGTGAACGAGCAGCAAGCTGGCAGCAGGCACGGCGCTGTGAAGGAACAGCAGAAGGTGACATTCAGTACCTCGGGCGGCAGCAGGAAGAGGAAAAGCAGCGCGAGCACCGGTTGAGGCACCATGGCGAGTAGATCCGTGTCCAGCCCAAAGACATCGTGGAAACCGGCTGTAGGCGGAAAGCCCACCTTGCGCACAAACTGGCAGGTATAGGGGGGCCGGGGGAGGGGAGGAACAGGACGACTTTGAGGGATAAAAAAACGACGTATGGAGCGCCTCGAAACAAGTCATGAGGCCCGTATAAGCACGGTCTGAGGCACGATGGCGAGCAAATTCGCGTTCAGCCCAAACATGTCGTGGAAGCCGGCTGTCGGGGGAAAGCCAACCTTGCGCACGAACTGGTGCGCAGGGTGGGGTAGGGGGACGGGGAAGGGGGAAGAGGAAGGAGGGATGGGTTATGATGGAGCGGCAGAGGGGGAAAGCCACCTTGCGCACTGCGGTTGGTGGGTAACGGTTGGTGTAAACACAGCAGGGTAGGGGGAAGGGGAAGCGAGATGGGATCATGGGAGATGGGTTTGTTTAAGAGCCGCCAAGAAATCAGCAGCGGCACATGTCTCACGTCGTTCTTCGTCTCACGTCACTCATCGCCTCACGACGCTCCTCGCTCATCGTCTCACGTCGCACGTCGCTCATCCCCTCACGTCGTTCATCACTTCCGGATTCGATTCCAGCGGCAGCCATTTCTTGCTGCGCGTCTCCTCCGCGCCGCTTCCACCTCCGGGAGCCACGTCAGCTGGCGGGGTGCTGTCAGCCATCGCTGCCACGTGGCCGAATAACGCCTCAGTAGATTGAAGCCTGTTCAGTGATGCCTTTTCCACCAAAATTTCAAGAAAAAAAGCTGGAAGCCGAATTCAACCGAATAACGCCCGTCTGAACACACAGTCGGATTGCCAATCTCAGCAGCCACGACCGTCAATCGCGAAGGTTTTCGTAGTGGTGCTTCTGACGGCCTAATATGACATGCCGATTGCTGCAATTTTGGGGAATGCCGAATCTAAGGGGTATTGTATCATCTCCGAGATAATTTATTGGAGAAAATCGTTTCTTTTGCAGATATGGATCTAGTTCAGCAGTAGACTATGTTTTCACCTTTTTTTAATGCATATTTTAATATACCATAATAGATGGCAATGCAAATCCTGGCTCAAATAGCACGATCATTTGCACATTTCTTCCTGTTTATGAATTGTGGTTTTACATGATTCAGCAGTTGAATGCTTTTGTTTTCTATCCAATTTTGTTCATCTCAATATGAACCCATGTACAGCTATAAGGTTCTCACAACGCAAAACTATAGTGTACTGGCGTCGCAATGTGCTATTTTGAAATGCACGAGAAATCACACCAGAAAGGATGAACCTTGGGAATACCACTCAGGTACTTCGAGTTGTGTGCTTCGTTGATGAGTTAATTTGAGTTGGTTTGTGTGCCTGATCGAAGCTCCTAACTGCTTCGACGACGTCACGATGGTAGACATCGAGGACCTGGCATCGGGTAACCACCATTTTGACGAGGACAGGCGAACCGGATTAGGTCGTAACCAAGGCGGCAAAATCGCCGTAAACGGTTTGAACGGGGAGATCTCAACCGTTAATTCGCAAGCACCCCTTCCTGAAGTAGGAGGCGGCCGGCCTGCTGTTAGGCGACGGCCGAAGAAGTCATCCGCAGTTCGCATTGACGGTAACGGTAACGATAACAATAACGGTAACCTTGACAATGGGTTGAAGCAGGCTGGCGAAGCAGTAGACAGCGAATCGAGGGTTTTGGAGACAGAAGCTGGCATTGGAACTGTTCGTGTCGGAGATAACGCAGCGAATGGGTTGGAAGAGCATCGTAATGGGATCAATGGAGAAGATGAAGGTGCTCCGACCTCTGTTCCTGGAACGCAGGTATGCTTATAACGAGGATGAGGATCTTTCAAATCCAATAACTCACTGTCGAGGAAGTATTTTGCGGTCACATGTATACGAACCTCGCGTTTTTCCACCCCTATTCAGCGTGATGATTGCTGAACGGTCGTGTATCAGTATCTCTCATTCACGATTTCCTACTGAATTCACTGTAGTTTCTGCACTTACTGGACTCACCCACCCAACCGTGAAGCCTTTCCGCCTCTATTATCCTGCTTGGCCGCTGCTTTGATCCTGCTCCCTCGTCTGCAGTCAATATATATCAAGACTTTCGGTTGCTCTCACAACATGGTACTTTTCTGAATCCTTACAGTAGCTTCTAGGATCCTTTTCAAAAGTCTGCTGTGCTGTGCAATATGCACTGTGATATTCTGCTACCTCTACCTAACCTTCGAGTCTTCGACATGGGGCCTGCAATCCTTGTTCCCCGCCATCTGTTCTTCCATTATTTGTTAACCGTTCTTGAGCCCTGAACTCTTTCATCCTACCCTCTTTGCCACGGCTGGCATAGAGGCACGGAGTGCTTGGCTGGCTCCCTTCCCACCCCTCCAATCCTGTCCTTTCCTTTTCTGTCCTCCCCACACCACTTGTGCCCCCCACCTCTTCTCTCCCTCTTCTCCTCCTCACTCCCTCCCCCCCCCCCCCCCCCCCCCACCCACCTCCCCCCCCCCTCATGGCAGAGCGACAGTGAGTACATGGCAGGACAATTGGCGGCGTTTGGGTACCAGCTGGTGGAGGTGCCATCCGAGGCGGACCTGTGGATCATCAACACGTGAGTGCGAGTTGGATGGGCGGGTTGGATTGGAGGGGAGGGCCTTTGAAACGTTTCTTTCCCAAATATGGTTACTCGCTGATGGAGGTGCCATCTGAGGCGGACCCACCTATTGCCCTTGACCTCCCTTCTCTTGGTCCATCCGCCTTGATCCCCCTTGTGTCAACTCCTTGACCCCTCTTTTGTCCCCATCCCCTCAGGCATATCTTTGATTCGCTTGGGCTCCCCTTCTTCTCTCCCCCCTTCCCCCCCCCACCCTCCCACACCAGGTGCACGGTGAAGAACCCGTCTCAGTCAGCCATGGACACACTCATCCGCAAGGGCAGGGAGCTGAGCAAAAGACTCGTGCTTGCAGGCTGCGTGCCTCAGGTGGGTGCCTCAGGTGGGTGCCTCAGGTGGGTGCCCCAGGTGTCTGCCTTATGTCTTGTGCCTCCTCCCCTCCCTCCTCCCCTTCATCCTCCCCTTCATCTTCTACCACTCGTCCACCCGTCCTCACACCACTCCATATCAGGGCGACAGTGTTTTGAGTCGACTCAAAACACGACTCATTCCACTCGTCCACCCGTCCTCACACCACTCCATATCAGGGCGACAGTGTTTTGAGTCGACTCAACACACAACTCATTCCACTCGTCCACCCGTCCTCACACCACTCCATATCAGGGCGACAGTGTTTTGAGTCGACTCAACACACAACTCATTCCACTCGTCCACCCGTCCTCACACCACTCCATATCAGGGCGACAGTGTTTTGAGTCGACTCAACACACAACTCATTCCACTCGTCCACCCGTCCTCACACCACTCCATATCAGGGCGACAGTGTTTTGAGTCGACTCAACACACAACTCATTCCACTCGTCCACCCGTCCTCACACCACTCCATATCAGGGTGACAGTGTTTTGAGTCGACTCAAAACACAACTCATTCCACTCGTCCATGTGAAGATTGTGAATTGAACAAGTAATTCGATTAGAGGAACAACCTAGCATACATGGTTGGAAGGGAAGGTTGGAAGGGAAGGATGAAAGTGACCATAGGTTGGGTTGACCTCACTTGGGGAAGTGAGGGAACCATAGGTCAAGTGGGTTGGGTTGCCCACACTTTGTAGAAGTGAGGCAACCCTAGGCCCACTTGGCTTGGGGTAACCTCAATTGTGGGAAGTGAGGTACCCACAAGTCAAGAGGGTTGCATTTGGGGGCTCCACCACAATTGGGTGGATTGGCACCCCAAAGTGCAAGACTACACCCAAAGTTGGGTGTAGTCCCAACCCAACTGTGCACCACAATTGGTGTACAGTCACATGTGTTGGCATGCTACACAATATATATTTTAACAGTCCACCCGTCCTCACACCACTCCATATTAGGGCGACAGTGTTTTGAGTCGACTCAAAACACAACTCATTCCACTCGTCCACCCGTCCTCACACCACTCCATATCAGGGCGACAGTGTTTTGAGTCGACTCAACACACAACTCATTCCACTCGTCCACCCGTCCTCACACCACTCCATATCAGGGCGACAGTGTTTTGAGTCGACTCAAAACACAACTCATTCCACTCGTCCACCCGTCCTCACACCACTCCATATCAGGGCGACAGTGTTTTGAGTCGACTCAAAACACAACTCATTCCACTCGTCCACCCGTCCTCACACCACTCCATATCAGGGCGACAGTGTTTTGAGTCGACTCAAAACACAACTCATTCCACTCGTCCACCCGTCCTCACACCACTCCATATCAGGGCGACAGTGTTTTGAGTCGACTCAAAACACAACTCATTCCACTCGTCCACCCTTCCTCACACCACTCCATATCAGGGCGACAGTGTTTTGAGTTGACTCAAAACACAACTCATTCCACTCGTCCACCCTTCCTCACACCACTCCATATCAGGGCGTCAGTGTTTTGAGTCGACTCAAAACACAACTCATTCCACTCGTCCACCCGTCCTCTCACCACTCCATATCAGGGCGACAGTGGGGTGGCGGAGGGAGAGGGCGTGAGTGTGGTGGGGGTGCAGCAGATCGACCGCGTGGTGGAGGTGGTGGAGGAGACACACCCTTCCCTTAAATTTTTTTTTTTTTGTCTTTTTTTTTTTTTGTCTGCTTCCTCCCCTGCCTTCCCCCCTTCCCTCGCCCCTGCTTCCTGCTATCCTCGGCTTCTCCACCTCTCATTGTCAGGGCGACAGTGGGGTGGCGGAGGGAGAGGGCGTGAGCGTGGTGGGGGTGCAGCAGATCGACCGCGTGGTGGAGGTGGTGGAGGAGACGCTCAAGGGCAACACCGTCCGCCTCCTCTCCCGCAACCGCGCTCTCCCCACGCTAGACCTTCCCAAGGTAAACTCTTTTTCACTTTCTCTCTCCCCAACACACACACCGTCCGCCTTCTCTCCCGCAATCGCGCTCTCCCTGCGCTCGACCTGCCCAAGATAGACTGTCTGTCACTTTCTCTCTCCCCAACACGGACTCCAAGTTCCAACCAACTGTAAGACCAATCGACCGCGTGGTGGAGGTGGTGGAGGAGACGCTCAAGGGCAACACCATCTGCCTTCTCTCCCGCAACCGCGCCCTTCCAGCACTTGACCTTCCCAAGGTAGCATGTCTGTCTGTCACTTTCTCTCTCTCTCTATGAGACGGACTGGAAACTAGAGAACCCTCAAAGGCAACACCGTCCGCCTGCTCCCCCCCCCGCAACCGGGCATTCCCTGCTCTGGACCTGCCTAAGGTGGAGTAAAGTGTTCTGAACCGCCAACGTTTCTTTCTCCTCCTGCGTGGTGGGGACGGTTTATGAGACGCCTCAACTCAACGCCACTCACCCACCCACCTCCTCCCCTTTCCCCCTCCACATCCCACACACGCCACCAGGTGCGGCGCAACAAGTGGGTGGAGATCGTGCCCATCAGTGTGGGCTGCCTGGGTGCATGCACCTACTGCAAGACGAAGCACGCCAGAGGCCACCTCGGCTCCTACCCTCTGCCTGTGCTGGTAAGTGGATGTTCTTCCACACGCTCGAGCCTATTCCTTAGGCGACTCAGTTCATGAAGCATGGGCTGCCTGGGCGCGTGTGCGTATTGCGAGATGAAGCATGCCAGCTCCTACCCTTTGAATGTGCTGATACGTTTGATCTCCCTCCAGGTGGACAGGGTGAGGGTAGCGGTAGCAGAGGGCTTGCTGGAATCTGGCTGAGCATCTAGGCCACAGGCGCCTACGTCCTTACATGTGGGTCCATGAGTTGGAACTAGGAACCCACACGCTCCCTTCGCTCTTGCCACCCCCCTTCCCCTTACAGGCGGACAGGGTTGTGGGCAGCTGTAGCAGAGGGCGTGAGGGAGATCTGGCAAAAAAACAAGGTCATGGGGGCCTATGATAACATATCTTGTCACTTCACTTCCTTCCCCCCCACCTCATCCAGGTGGACAGGGTGCGAGCAGCAGTAGCAGAGGGCGTGAGGGAGATCTGGCTGAGCAGCGAGGACACGGGCGCCTACGGCCGTGACATCGGCAGCGACCTGCCCTCCCTCCTCTCCGCCCTCGTGGCCTCCCTTCCCCCCGACGGCCGCTGCATGCTGCGAGTCGGCATGACCAACCCGCCCTACATTCTCGAACACCTGCCCGAGATTGCGAAAATCCTCAACCACGCCTGCGTTTACAAGTTTCTGCACCTGCCCGTGCAGTCGGGCAGCAACAGCGTGCTGGAGGGCATGAAGAGGGAGTATACAGTGGAGGAGTTTTGCCGCGTGGTGGACACGCTTATGGCCCTCGTGCCTGGCCTGGAGATTGCAACTGACATCATCTGTGGCTTCCCAGGTGTGTAAGGTTCTGAACCTCTGTCACCACAGGCATAGGGGTTTGGCTGCTCCAGGTGTCGAGTGCCGTGTGTTCCAGTGCTGGAGGGGATGAAGAGGGAGTATACAGTGGAGGAGTTTTGCCGGGTGGTGGACACGCTTATGGCGCTTGTGCCTGGCTTGGAGATCGCCACCGACATCATCTGTGGCTTCCCAGGTACGTGATCACCTCCTGCATAGGGGTTTGGTTGCCTTGGTTGTTGAGAAAGCCTCCACGAGCCTAGGGGGGTTGGGTCGAGGTTCAGGGCCATTTGTATTGGTGCAGTGGGGCAGCAACAGCGTGCTGGAGGGCATGAGGAGGGAGTACACGGTGGAGGAGTTCTGCCAAGTGGTGGACACACTTATGGGCCTCGTGCCTGGCTTGGAGATTGCAACTGACATCATCTGTGGATTCCCAGGTGGGTTATCCCGAGTTCTGTGCAGCAAACATTAGTGTGATGGAGGGCATGAAGAGAGAGTATACGGTGGAGGAGTTCTGCCGGGTGGTGGACACGCTTATGGGCCTTGTGCCTGGCTTGGAAATCGCCACTGACATCGGCTTCCCAGGTAGAATTGAAGTTACTCAGCGTTTTGCCGGGTGGTGGACACACTTATGGGGCTTGTGCCTGGCTTGGAGATTGCAGCTGACGTCATCTGTGGCTTCCCAGATATGTGGTTTAGAACCTTTTCCACCACAAACATATGGGGTGTGTGAGGGACTTTCTCTGAACTCGAGTTATGTTATAACACGCCAGGAAGCGATCGGAGATCACTACCGACATCATATGTGGCTTCCTTCCCAGGTATTGTTTTAGTCACCTCTCGAACTTCTGCCATGTGGGGGGGCACTCTCATGGGCCTCGTGCCTGTTTTGGAGATTGATTGCCTCGTAGCCGTGTCTTGAGGAGAAGCGTGTCTGACCGCGTTCCTCTGCACCGCATGCACTCCATCCCTACCCTATCCCACCCCATTCCACCTACCTATGGCATGGCAGGCGAGACCACAGCAGGTTTTGAGCAGTCCATGAATCAGATACCCAGATCCCACTATACCACACTCCACGCCTCTCTTACCCCACCACACCCCACTCCACCCCAACCCCACCCCCACCCCCACCCCACCCCACCCCACCCCACCCCACCGACCCCACCATGGCAGGAGAGACGGCAGCTGACTTTCAGCAGACAATGGATTTGATTCGCAAGTACAAGTTCGCTCAAGTGCACATCTCCCAGTTCTACCCCCGCCCAGGTAAGCCCTGCCTCTGCAGGTGTAGCCTCCCCTAGATGAGTGAGCCCTGCAGGTGTAGCCTCCCCTAGGTGAGTGAGCCCTGCAGGTGTAGCCTCCCCTAGGTGAGTGAGCCCTGCAGGTGTAGCCTTTCCCAGGATGAGTGAGCCCTGCAGGTGTAGCCTTTCCCAGGATGAGTGAGCCCTGCAGGTGTAGCCTTTCTCAGGATGAGTGAGCCCTGCAGGTGTAGCCTTTCCCAGGTGAGCCTGCACTTCCTGCAATTGATGCTCGAATCTGTGCATTCACTGCTCCTGGATGTGCAACTGTTTTGGGTTCATATGATTTGAGTGGCAAACAGAATCCAGGGTGAAATTAATACTGGGCGCAGACATGTGAACGCTGAACAATGCATCCACCTGCTTCTTGATTCAGTTTTTCTGAACAATACATGCTCTCCCCTGGTGGCCCCTTAATTTGTTTTTCCCACAAGCACACTTCAAAGCCCTTGGAAGCCCAGTTCCTACCAACGCTCCTTCCAATCCAATACTCCTTCCCATAACCTACCCGCCAACAGGCACTCCAGCAGTGCGCATGCCCAAGGTGCCATCAGCGGAGGTGAAGCAGCACACCTAAGAGTCCACCACGGGGTCCTTTTTCTTACAACACCCACTCTGTTGTCCACTACTCTTTTCTTTCAGGCACACCAGCAGCGCGCATGCCCAAGGTGCCATCAGGGGAGGTGAAGCAGCGCAGCAGAGCACTCACCGCCCTCATAGAGTCCTTCACTCCCTACACGAACTTCGCTGCATTGGAGTCAATAATCCACTCACAAGACCCTCTCTCTCCCATTGCTGCCCCTTCACCCCACCACCTCCCACCCCCGTCCCCCTTCTACTGACCTTACCAGGCACGCCAGCAGCGCGCATGCCGAAGGTGCCATCAGGGGAGGTGAAGCAGCGCAGCAGAGCACTCACCGCCCTCATAGAGTCATTCACTCCCTACACGAACCTTCTTGGAACCACCCAGAGGGTCTGGATCACCGATGTTGCTGCAGATAAGACGAAGCTTGTCGGCCACACAGATAGCTACGTGCAGGTGCTTGTACCCCCTGATGACGTGGTATTGGATAAGCTGCCAGGTGGCAAGCCACCAGATGACACGTCAGCAGCCAGTGTGTCATCAGATGACGCCTTGGATCAGGATGAGAAATCTCTGGGGCAAATTGCAGCAGCCAATGGGCGGGCGGCGAAAGCGAGTGAGCCGACCGGTGGTGGCAAGAGTGCGCTTTTAGGGTCGGACTTGTTTGTCCGCATCACCACAGTCGGGCGGTGGTCTGTGATTGGCGTGCCGGTGTCTTCTCCAGTGAAGTATCCGCCTGTTGCTGCTGGAAGCCTAGATATTCTGAACAAGGCTCAGCAGAGCAAGGAGCAGCAGCAGGTTGAGACTGAAGAGCAGCCACCACTACCACCATTGCTGCAGGAGCAGAAGTCGAAGGAGCATCAGGAGGCAGTAATGTGTGGAGCGTCAGATGGGTGTTGTGGTGGAGGGAGCGAGGGAGCTTGCGCTTGCTCTGGTGATACTCCTGCTGCGGCTTCTGCAGAAGAGGACAAGTGCTGCAACACGGGAAGCTCGTCCTGCAGTGGTGTTACAGCACCAGCTGTGGTAGGAGAAGTGCACTCCACAACTGCAGACGCCACAGGCGGGAGAGTTGCAGGAAAGGGGGGGGAGTTGGTTGATAATTTGTTGCTTGCTGGTATTGCGGTAGGAGCATTAGGCATTGCGGTCTCTTTGGCTTGGACTGTATACATTCGCTACAGTAACAATAGGTGATGAAAAATGTTCCTAGCCCTTGGAGCCATTGCACCAATCGATGTTCCAAATATCTTATTGTTTGTGCCCTTCATTTCTCTCCAGTAAGGATACTGCTTTCCCAGCGAGTGCTCTTCTAACGCGGATTTTCGCGTTCTTCTCCGCGATCACTTCAATCCTCCGGGCGAGAGACCAGCAGACTTTTCGAACCAGCAGCATTTAGATGAGCGGAGAGGCAGCAGATTAGGAGTTTAGGTCACCTAGATAGTGTCGCACTTGTCGTTTGAGAGGTAATCTCGAGGCCCCGTCCGTCTTGTTGCAGGCGTATTTGGGGAATTCTCGCTCTTTATGTAACCCCGCTGAAATGCTACTAAAGCAAGAAACCCGCGGAAATCTCAAAATGCGTCTAACCTCTTGATCTCCTAATCTTCCCGCTAGTCCATTCCCCCAGACCATTTGCCTCCAGTTTTCCGCATATTCATCCCGTTTCTCTAAATCACGAATCCGCAGGACCCGGCGGGATCCGGACCGCCACGTCCTGCCGCCATACCTTACCGTACCGTCATCGCAGATTTACCTCAATCCTTGATCTCCCTCCCCCAACCCCAGTTCCGCCTGTTTCCCCCGAATCCCGCTTCCGCCCGGTTCCCCCGCAACCCCGCGTCCGCCTGTTTTTC
Source organism: Closterium sp. Naga37s-1 (assembly GCA_947471745.1). Lineage (NCBI taxonomy): Eukaryota > Viridiplantae > Streptophyta > Zygnematophyceae > Desmidiales > Closteriaceae > Closterium > Closterium sp. Naga37s-1. Next base: position 45,897 of record CANJKZ010000935.1, on the reverse strand, counting down.
CGCCGTCCTCCGCCATGTCGTCCCTCCCGCAAGGTCTACTCCCGTCCGAAGAAGATCTCCTCTACGAGGAAGAGATTCTTAGAAACCCTTTTTCTCTTAAACTCTGGTGGCGGTACCTCGCGGCGCGGCGCGATTCGCCCGCACGGAAGCGGTACTTAATATACGAGCGCGCGTTAGTAGCCCTCCCGGGTTCGTACAAGCTATGGGCGGCGTACCTTAAGGAACGCCGCGCGGCGGTCCGCGGGCTTCCCGCGAATCACGCCGCGCACGCCGCTTTAAACAATGCATTCGAGCGCGCATTAGTTACAATGCACCGCATGCCGCGCATCTGGCTCGAGTACCTATCCGCGTTAGTAGACGACCAGAAGCTAGTAACGCGCGCGCGTCGCACGTTCGACCGCGCGCTTCGATCCCTGCCCGCGACGCAACACGACAGGCTCTGGGATCCGTATCTTAGATTCGTGCGCCAGCCTGGCATTCCCATCGAGACTGCGCGCCGGATATTCCGCCGGTTTTTGCGGTTCGATCCGTTGCGCGTGGAGGAGTACGTGGAGTTCCTAGTCGAGGCGCAGGAATGGCGCGAAGCGGCGGAGCGGCTCGCGTCGGCTTTAAACGACGAGAAATTCGTGTCGGTGCGCGGGAGAACGCGGCACCAGCTGTGGCTGCAGCTGTGCGATCTGCTGACGCGGCACGCGGAGGTGATGCACGGGGACGCGGGAGGCCGGGGGGGAGGCGGAGCAGTCGGAAGCGGAAGCGGAGGCGGAGGGGGGATAGGCGGAAGCGGAACCCTAAAAGTGGATGCGATTTTGCGGAGCGGAATCCGGCGATTTTCGCACGAGGTGGGGCGATTATGGACGTCCTTAGCGGACTATTACATCCGACGCGGGCTGTTCGAGCGCGCTAGAGACGTGTACGAGGACGGATTAACTAGCGTTATGACGGTGCGCGATTTCAGCGTGGTGTTTGACGCCTTGGCGCAATTCGAGGAGAGTATGCTGGCGGCTAAACTAGAGCTCACTGCTGGAGAGGAGGAGGAGGCGGAGGAGGAAGCAGAGGGGAAAGAGGGGGAGGAAGAGGAGGAAAGGGAGTGGTGGGAAGAGGAAGAGGAAGAGGAGGGAGTGGGGGAGGGGGAGGAGGCGGGTGCAGGAGCAGAGGAAGGGGGGAGGAGAGAGGAGGACGGGCAGGAGCAGCAGCAGGCGGAGGGTCAAGCAGACAAGGAGGGGCAGGCCAAGGGAAAGAAGCTGACGAAACAGCAGCTGCTGAAGCTGCAGCAGCTCCATCAGCAGCAGCAGCAGCAGCAGGAAGACGCGCTAAAAGCCAGCTCAGCAGCTTCGAAGCAAAAGAAGCAGAAGAAGAAGCCAGTAGACTGGATGTTCCGAACAGCAGACGCGGATCTGCGCTTGGCGCGCTTAGAAGCCCTCATGGACCGCCGCCCCGAGCTCGTCTCCGCGGTTCTCCTCCGCCAGAACCCCCACAACGTGCACGAGTGGCATAAGCGCGCCAAGCTCTTCCAAACCAACCCCGAACGTCAGATCCTGACCTATACCGAAGCTGTGAAGACCGTAGATCCGTTTCAGGCGGTTGGGAAGCCGCACACGCTCTGGGTGGCGTTTGCGAAATTGTATGAGAAGCATGGGGATTTGGGGAATGCGAGGCGGGTGCTGGAGCGGGCGGTTCAGGCGCGGTTGAAAGCGGTGGAGGACGTTGCGGCGGTGTGGTGTGAGTGGGCGGAGATGGAGGTGCGGCATCATAACTTCCACGGCTCGAGGGAGCTGCTCAGGCGAGCAACGCTGCAGCCTTCAGTGGCTGTGCTGCGACAAGGTGAGAGCTGCTGGGGTTGTCGGGGGGCTGGGGGGAAGAGGGTTGGGTTCCGGGGGAGAGATTGTTGGGGGACGACGGGGGAGAGAAGGTTGGTGGATGAGGGGGGGAGAAGGGACGGTGTGAGTGGGCGGAGATGGAGGTGCGGCATCATAACTTCCACGGGGCGAGGGAGCTGCTGAGGCGAGCAACGCTGCAGCCGTCAGTGGCTGTGCTGCGGCAAGGTGAGAGCCGGTGTTGGGGAGAAGATTGGGGGTTGGGGCATGACCGAGGGGAGAAGGTTGAGGGGATGGGGGAGAGAAAGTTGGGGCATGACTGAGGGAGAAGGTTGGGGGATGGGGGGAAGTTAAGGTTGGGGGATGAGGGGGAGGGGAGAAGGTGTGGTGCGAGTGGGCGGAGATGGAGGTGCGGCATCACAAGTTCCACGGGGCGAGGGAGTTGCTCAACGCTGCAGCCGTCAGTGGCTGTGCTGCGACAAGGTAAGACAACAGGGGATGGGGGGACTGTGGGGATGAGGGAGAGAGGGAAGGTTGAGAGATGAAGGTGAGAAGGCTGGGGGATGAAGGGGAGAGGTTGGGATATGAGGGGGTAAGGCGTGGTGTGAGTGGGCGGAGATGGAGGTGTTGCATCATAACTTCCACGGAGCGAGGGAGCTGCTGAGACGGGCAACGCTGCAGCTGTCAGTGAAGGTGTATCGCAGCCTCAAGGTGTGGATGCTGTATGTGGACCTGGAGGAGAGGAGAGAGTCTGTGTAACCTTCAACACCTTGGTTTGCCCCTTATGTCGTCCCCTTCTTCAAACAAACAGCGGCAGCGGAAGGAGGTGAGCGGCCTCAGCTGAAGATGTATCGAAGTCTCAAGGTGTGGACGCTGTATGTGGACCTGGAGGAGAGCCTGTGTATGTTTGAGGCACCTTGAAAAGAGGACCTTGATCGTTCTATATCACAGCATTTGCTCTCCCTCCGTTCCCCCCATTCTGAATCAATAGCTGCCGCAGAGGGAGACGAGAGGCCCCAGTTAAAGGTGTATCGGAGCCTCAAGGTGTGGACGCTGTATGTGGACCTGGAGGAGAGCCTGGTGTGGGGATTCCTAACACTTTGAATGTCCCTTATTTCGTCCCCTTTTCGCACAAACAGCCGCTGCAGAGGGAGACGAGAGGCCGCAGCTGAAGGTGTATCGGAGCCTCAAGGTGTGGACGCTGTACGTGGACCTGGAGGAGAGCCTGGGCACGCTTGAGACCACCCGCGCTGTGTACGATCGCATTATCGATCTCAAGATCGCCACGCCTCAGATCATCATCAACTATGCGCTCATGCTCGAGGTGAGGTGGCAGATCCAGGTGAGAGACATCCTGCTGAGTCAGAGGTGGGTGCGGGAGAGCCAGGAGGAGGGGTCGGCAAGGAGCATAGGGGAGGAAGAGCATGGGGCTGGTGGGGATTCTGGAGTCAACGAGGGCTGTGTACGATCGAATCATCGACCTCAAGATCGCCACGCCTCAGATCATCATCAACTACGCGCTCATGCTCGAGGTGAGTATGAGAGGGTGGGAAAGGGGTGGGTGGGTAGGAGGCGGGGTGGGCCTGGCGTGTCCTGAGACATTGCATGTAAGGACAGACGTAGGAAAGGGAGGGGAGGGCAGGGCATGGCACGCTACAGCTCAGATCATCATCAACTAGGCGCCCATGCTCGAGGTGGGCTACTGGGCTGCTGGCGCATGAAGTGGTATGCTATGTTTGAACTTTGATACGCATCAAAGGGCGTACATCAAAGTTCAAAGCGCAAACCCGAAATCCTTAACTTTGAGCTACTTTGAACTATGAACCGCTTCACGGGGTACAGCAAGCAGTTTTGAATTGAACCCACTTTTCTTACATTTTCGATTCTTCCGTGCCTCCTTTTCAACCCTTGTGCCGCACCTGTCGGTCCAACCCGATCCAGGAGCACAAGTATTTCGAGGACAGCTTCAAGGTGTACGAGCGCGGGGTGAACATATTCAAGTACCCGCACGTGCGCGACATCTGGACCACCTACCTCTCCAAGTTCGTTCAGCGCTATGGAGGGAAGAAGCTGGAGCGGGCTCGAGACTTATTCGAACAGGCTCTGGAGAGTGTGAGTGCAATTTGTTTGTTTATTTTAGAATGTTCACTGTTCTCTATTCTCTTGCACTAAGCCTGCTATGTGTACCTCTTCATGTTCATTCTGAGTGTCTTTGCGTTCCCTGTGCTCCGTCCATTCCGCTTTCTCCACTGCCACGGCTGTTTACAAGGAGCAAGCGCAGGTACTTCCCATTTCTTATTCCCATCCCCCTCTTCCCTTCTCCCTTTCCATTCTACAGTGAAGGTCCGCAAGCGAATTCCCCGCTTGCACAGCAGCAGGTACCTTGACACTCATTTCTATTCCCATTCTCCATCCCCACTCCTTTTCTCCCCCCTCCAGGCCCCAGCAACGGACTGCAAGCCGCTCTATCTGGCCTATGCACGGCTGGAGGAGGAGTATGGGCTGGCATGGCATGCCATGGCCGTGTATGAGCGCGCAGTACAGGCGGTGCCTGCTGGCTCCTCCCTCCTTTGTCACCCATTCCCACTCCTCGTTTTCCCCTTTCCTTGTCCCCTCCTTACACCAGGCCCCAGCGACAGACTGCAAGCCACTGTACTTAGCCTACGCACGGCTGGAGGAGGAGTATGGGCTGGCACGGCACGCCATGGCCGTGTATGAGCGAGCAGCACAGGCAGTGCCAGAGGAGCAGCGGATGGGCGTGTACGAGCTGTTCATTGCACGTGCTGCTGAGCTGTTTGGAGTGGCCAAGACACGGGATATCTACGAGGTGAGTGGAGAGGCTAAGCTGGGTTGTAAGTGGTGAAATGAGGTGGAGTGTGGTTGCTGTCCATGTTTACCCCCCTCCCTCTTCCTTCTTACTCCCCTGGTTCATAATGTTTGTCCCTGCAATGCACTCCCACCTAACCTCCTTCACGCCCCCTTACCTCTCCCACTCCACTCTTCCACCCACCTCCTCCTCCTCCTCCTCCTCCTCCTCCTCCTCCTCCTCCTCCTCCTCCTCCTCCTCCTCCTCCTCCTCCTCCTCCCCCTTCCCCCCCTCTCTACTATCCCTCAACACTCCCTCCCACCACAGAGGGCCATCGAATCGGGCCTACCAGACGCGGACGTGAAGCGCATGTGCCTGCGGTATGCAGCGCCGGAGAGAGGTGCATGGCAGATATCCCCTTACCTCTTACCCCCGTCCATCCCCGCAGAGAGCCATCGAGTCGGGCCTACCAGACGCGGACGTGAAGCGCATGTGCCTGCGGTATGCAGCGCCGGAGAGGCGGCTGGGAGATGTCCCTTCACCTCTTGATCCCCTTTCTTTCCTCCCGCCACCTCCATCCCCTTCCTCCCACGACAGAGAGCCATCGAGTCTGGTTTACCAGATGCGGACGTGAAGTGCATGTGCCTGCGGTACGTGGCATTGGAGAGGCGCCTGGGGGAATATTTCCTCACATTCGATATTCTTTCATGCTCCCTCTCCCTCCCTGCAGAGGGCCATCGAGTCAGGCCTACCAGATGCGGATGCGAAGCGCATGTGCCTGCGGTACGCCGCATTGGAGAGGCGGTTGGGGGAGATCGACCGTGCTCGAGCCATCTTTGTGCACGTCAGCCAGCCCGCAGACCCGCGGTCGGACGGGGAGTTCTGGGGAGGCAGTCCACTGATCTCTCCCCCTCTTCTTCCCCCTCTCCTCCCCCTGCTTCCCCCGCTCCTCCGCCCCTCCTCCCCCACTTTCCCTCCCCCATCCCCTCCCTCCCTGCAGCGGGCGATCGAGTCAGGCCTACCAGATGCGGATGCGAAGCGCATGTGCCTGCGGTACGCCGCATTGGAGAGGCGGTTGGGGGAGATCGACCGTGCTCGAGCCATCTTTGTGCACGTCAGCCAGCCCGCAGACCCGCGGTCGGACGGGGAGTTCTGGGGAGGCAGTCCACTGATCTCTCCCCCTCTTCTTCCCCCTCTCCTCCCCCTGCTTCCCCCGCTCCTCCGCCCCTCCTCCCCCACTTTCCCTCCCCCATCCCCTCCCTCCCTGCAGCGGGCGATCGAGTCAGGCCTACCAGATGCGGATGCGAAGCGCATGTGCCTGCGGTACGCCGCATTGGAGAGGCGGTTGGGGGAGATCGACCGTGCTCGAGCCATCTTTGTGCACGTCAGCCAGCCCGCAGACCCGCGGTCGGACGGGGAGTTCTGGGGAGGCAGTCCACTGATCTCTCCCCCTCTTCTTCCCCCTCTCCTCCCCCTGCTTCCCCCGCTCCTCCGCCCCTCCTCCCCCACTTTCCCTCCCCCATCCCCTCCCTCCCTGCAGCGGGCGATCGAGTCAGGCCTACCAGATGCGGATGCGAAGCGCATGTGCCTGCGGTACGCCGCATTGGAGAGGCGGTTGGGGGAGATCGACCGTGCTCGAGCCATCTTTGTGCACGTCAGCCAGCCCGCAGACCCGCGGTCGGACGGGGAGTTCTGGGGAGGCAGTCCACTGATCTCTCCCCCTCTTCTTCCCCCTCTCCTCCCCCTGCTTCCCCCGCTCCTCCGCCCCTCCTCCCCCACTTTCCCTCCCCCATCCCCTCCCTCCCTGCAGCGGGCGATCGAGTCAGGCCTACCAGATGCGGATGCGAAGCGCATGTGCCTGCGGTACGCCGCATTGGAGAGGCGGTTGGGGGAGATCGACCGTGCTCGAGCCATCTTTGTGCACGTCAGCCAGCCCGCAGACCCGCGGTCGGACGGGGAGTTCTGGGGAGGCAGTCCACTGATCTCTCCCCCTCTTCTTCCCCCTCTCCTCCCCCTGCTTCCCCCGCTCCTCCGCCCCTCCTCCCCCACTTTCCCTCCCCCATCCCCTCCCTCCCTGCAGCGGGCGATCGAGTCAGGCCTACCAGATGCGGATGCGAAGCGCATGTGCCTGCGGTACGCCGCATTGGAGAGGCGGTTGGGGGAGATCGACCGTGCTCGAGCCATCTTTGTGCACGTCAGCCAGCCCGCAGACCCGCGGTCGGACGGGGAGTTCTGGGGAGGCAGTCCACTGATCTCTCCCCCTCTTCTTCCCCCTCTCCTCCCCCTGCTTCCCCCGCTCCTCCGCCCCTCCTCCCCCACTTTCCCTCCCCCATCCCCTCCCTCCCTGCAGCGGGCGATCGAGTCAGGCCTACCAGATGCGGATGCGAAGCGCATGTGCCTGCGGTACGCCGCATTGGAGAGGCGGTTGGGGGAGATCGACCGTGCTCGAGCCATCTTTGTGCACGTCAGCCAGCCCGCAGACCCGCGGTCGGACGGGGAGTTCTGGGGAGGCAGTCCACTGATCTCTCCCCCTCTTCTTCCCCCTCTCCTCCCCCTGCTTCCCCCGCTCCTCCGCCCCTCCTCCCCCACTTTCCCTCCCCCATCCCCTCCCTCCCTGCAGCGGGCGATCGAGTCAGGCCTACCAGATGCGGATGCGAAGCGCATGTGCCTGCGGTACGCCGCATTGGAGAGGCGGTTGGGGGAGATCGACCGTGCTCGAGCCATCTTTGTGCACGTCAGCCAGCCCGCAGACCCGCGGTCGGACGGGGAGTTCTGGGGAGGCAGTCCACTGATCTCTCCCCCTCTTCTTCCCCCTCTCCTCCCCCTGCTTCCCCCGCTCCTCCGCCCCTCCTCCCCCACTTTCCCTCCCCCATCCCCTCCCTCCCTGCAGCGGGCGATCGAGTCAGGCCTACCAGATGCGGATGTGAAGCGCATGTGCCTGCGGTACGCCGCATTGGAGAGGCGGTTGGGGGAGATCGACCGTGCTCGAGCCATCTTTGTGCACGTCAGCCAGCCCGCAGACCCGCGGTCGGACGGGGAGTTCTGGGGAGGCAGTCCACTGATCTCTCCCCCTCTTCTTCCCCCTCTCCTCCCCCTGCTTCCCCCGCTCCTCCGCCCCTCCTCCCCCACTTTCCCTCCCCCATCCCCTCCCTCCCTGCAGCGGGCGATCGAGTCAGGCCTACCAGATGCGGATGTGAAGCGCATGTGCCTGCGGTACGCCGCATTGGAGAGGCGGTTGGGGGAGATCGACCGTGCTCGAGCCATCTTTGTGCACGTCAGCCAGCCCGCAGACCCGCGGTCGGACGGGGAGTTCTGGGGAGGCAGTCCACTGATCTCTCCCCCTCTTCTTCCCCCTCTCCTCCCCCTGCTTCCCCCGCTCCTCCGCCCCTCCTCCCCCACTTTCCCTCCCCCATCCCCTCCCTCCCTGCAGCGGGCGATCGAGTCTGGTTTACCCGATGCGGATGTGAAGCGCATGTGCCTGCGGTATGCCGCATTGGAGAGGCGGCTGGGGGAGATCGACCGCGCGAGAGCCATCTTTGTGCACGCCAGCCAGCTGGCGGACCCGCGGTCCGACGGGGAGTTCTGGGAGGCGTGGAACGCTTTTGAGATCGCCCATGGGAATGAGGACACGTTCCGTGACATGCTGCGAATCAAGCGATCCGTGTCTGCTAGCTACAGCCAGGTGGGTGCTGTGCTACAGACGGGTTTTCGGGAATGCTAGGCACCCGTGGTGGGATGGGGAGTTCTGGGAGGCGTGGAACGCGTTTGAGATCGCGTATGGCAATGAGGACACGTTTCGGGACATGCTCAGGATTAAGCGATCTGTTTCGGCCAGCTACAGCCAGGTGGGTGGGGCTGCTACAGGCGGGTGTGAGCTAGGTCAGTGCTACAGGTACATGGGTTGTCAGGTTTAGGGAATGCTAGGCAACCGCAGTCAGACGGGGAGTTCTGGGAGGCGTGGAACGCGTTTGAGATCGCCCATGGCAATGAGGACACGTTCCGTGACATGCTGCGCATCAAGCGATCCGTTTCGGCCAGCTACAGCCAGGTGGGTTGGTGCTGCAAGCGGGTGGGTGGGTGCTACAGACGGGTGGGTTGTGTAGGGTTTGGGAATGCTGCAGGACCGCGGTCCGACGTTGAGTTCTGGGAGGCGTGGAACGCGTTTGAGATCGCGCACGGGAATGAGGACACGTTTCGCGACATGCTCAGGATCAAGCGATCCGTTTCGGCCAGCTACAGCCAGGTGGGTTGGTGCCACAGCACGGTGGGTGCTACAGGCCGGTGGGTTGTTGTTAGGTTACGGGAATGCCGGAGGCCCGCAGTCTGATGGGGAGTTACCGGGGGGCGTGGAACTTGTTTGAGATCCTGGCACTGGCACCCCCGTGCCCTCCTCCCACCTCCTCCCTTTCCCCCCCCCACCACAGATGCACTTCATCCTGCCTGCCTGAGTTCCCCATGAACAAATCAACCCCCTCCTCTCATGTCTCGCCCTTGCCCTCTCTCTCTGCCCCCTCATCCCATCCCCACCGCATCTCACCCCTCTCCACGCCCACAGATGTACTTCATTCTCCCTGAGTATCTCATGAAGTCAACCCCCTCCGTGCCTCGGGAAGGTGATACTGGCCGGGGCAAGGAGGGCGCATCTGGGGAAGGCTTACTTGACGCCCCAGCTGCTGCTGCTGGTGGCGGGGGGATGGATAGCATGGAAGCTCTGGAGCAGGCGGCTGCTGGGAAAGCAGCAGCAGGAGGAGGAGTGGGAGGAGCAGGGGATGGGGCAGCGAAACCCCGCGTGCCCATGTTTGTGAGTGGGGGGACGGTTCAAGAGCAGGAGACAGGAGCAGGGGTGAAGTCCCAACAGGCAAACCCAGAGGAGATTGAACTGGCTGATGAGGACGAGGATGAGGAGGAAGGGGAGGAGGGAGAGGGAGAGGGAGAGGGAGGGGAGGGGAAGGGGAGGAGCAAGGTGGGGGTGACGCAGGTGTCGGTGCCTGCAGGGGTGTTTGGGGCCCTGGCTGGGAAGGCGGAGGAGATGGCGAAGAGAGAGAGGGAGGCGGCGGAGAAGGGAGGGGAGGATGAAGGGAAGGAGGCGGCGCTGGGAGCATTGGAGCGGTTCAAAAGGCAGAGGAAGCAGTAGGAGGGGGTTTTGAGGGAGTAGGTTGTTGGTAAGCAGTTGAAAGGAACCAGCAGCTGCGGTTGCTCTGAGAAAATGACAGAAGGAAAATAGACGCGAAGCAGTTGCAATGCAAGGAAGTTGTTGCGTAGCGTGGCGATAAAGAGCTTTAGTTTCACCCTTTTGAAAGCACTGGGTGGGTCTGAATGAGTTTCATGCATAGCGTGGCTCCTACTTATTGGGAATTCGTCTTTTCCTCCCTGTGCTATGGAATTGCAGTGCTGGCGGCACTGATCTGTGACCTCTTGCTTGCTACGGTATAAGTGTCCTGTCTCAGTCAAAGCTCGGAATACAGCAAGTTCTGAGGCGGCTTGCATGTGGTAGACAGTGTTTGGGTTGGGCCATTCAAGCTTCGAAATACACTTCAATCTGGTGCCACCATTTAGTGCCAGCCAGAATCTTCATCTCACGTTCCATTTGAGGCAATGCAAACATTCGTCAGGATCAGCAGCATTTCAGGTTGACAATGGCATCTCAAATTTCCAAATGCATCATAAGGGATGACTGGGCAGGCCAACTCTTCATCGGCAGGCTCCTCCAACTGGGGCTGGCTAGAGCCTTGTAACTGAAAGTTGGTTATAACTGGACGTCTGAATCTGAAGCCTTTACAGGAAGAACCTTCTCCTGCTTGTGTCCATGTCGTTCTGCCAATGGAAAAAAAGGGAAGGGACGTGGGGAAGTGGGAAGTGGGAAGGTCTGGATCGACAAAGGGTACCGTAGGCTGACAGACGGTGGGCAAAGGGTCAAAGGAATGGGGAAAGAGAATGCACGACACCTCAAGGCACATCTTTCCCATTGCACTCCATTGCAGACCTTTTCCCACCAAAGCACTTGTTCAATAGACACACTCACATTCACAGACCTCCCCCCTCACCTTCAGATCCAAACCACGTGCAATGGGAATGGGTGCACGTGATGAGGTTTTGCTCGCATGCAGTTCATGGGTGCACATAGTGAGGTTTTACTCTTACATGAAGTACTAGTTTCACCTTGTACCCACTCGTACAGGGGACTGAACTGAACCTGTGCTGGCATTGATGGACTCACCTTATACACCCACTCGTATTCCCCTCCCTTGGAGTCAAACGTGCCCCGCTGCACACTCATAAGCTTGAGCGTGAATCGCGGGCCACACTCCTGCACTCACAGAGGCGGAGGAGAGAGGAGGCAGGAGGGAGTTGAGAGGGAGAGAGAATGCGTGTCAGTAGTTTTTTTTTTTTTTTTTTTTTTTTTTTTTTTTTTTTTTTTTTTTTTTTTTTACCTGCATGGATTAGAATGTTGGGTATGAGAGAGACACCACGAATTTGTTTGGGTTCACGCACGTTGAAACCCCCACTTCACAATCGTATCTCACCTGCAGGCGAGTGAAAATGCCCAGCGATGCGCCCACGCTGCCAGTCTTCTTCCCTGCTGCCGCCGCTGCTGCCCCCCCTACATCTCACCATCCCCCGTCCAACCTCATCTCACCATCCCCCGTCCAACCTCATCTCACCATCAACCTCCCACCCCTCAATCTCTCATCTCCCACCTGCAGGCGAGTGAAAATGCCCAGCGATGCGCCCACGCTGCCAGTCTTCTTCCCTGCTGCTGCCGCCTCCGCTGCCCCATCTCTTGGAATTCACAGAAACAGGAGCTGGTTGCCCTGTCGTCAGCAAAGGCCGTTCGCGAAGGCCTCTACCTTCAGGAGCTGCTGCAGGAGGCGAAAATTCCAGCCTCGGCGAACCTTCGCCTGCACTGTGACAACCAAAGCGCGATCAGGATCGCGAACAAGCCTGGATTCGTCAACCGCACCAAGCACATCGCGCTGCGGTAGTTCTTCGTCAAGGACGAAGTTGACAAGGGCAAGGTTGACCTAACCTATTGCCCGACGGGTGACATGGCAGCCGACTTTCTCACGAAGCGACTGTCACGTCAGCAGTATCAGCACTGCTCCGAACTCATCGGAGTAGTCAAGCGGGTCAAGACTCGCTACGGCCAGGAGTGAAGGGGGTGTTACGAATAGTAATTGAAGAAGCATTACTGTGCACTCCTTACCGCAGCAATCGAAGCACACGATACCGAGGCTGAAGATGAAAAGGCGGAAGTGATACAGTCTTCTTCCCTGCTGCTGCCGCCTCCGCGGCGTGCTGCCGGCCCTCGACGCAGGGAACGCAGGTAGGGGCAGGCCCCGGAGGAAGGGGAGGGAGGGAAGGGGGGAGACCTGAGACAAGGACACGGGAGGCCATGCCTCGGAGACGAGGCAGGGAGGGGTGACCAAGGCGGTGGTGCCAAAGGAGAGTCTCGTGAGACAGGAGGCGACACGAGCAGGGGGCAGACTCAGGGCCAGACCGGGACGCTGCAGCAAACACCTGACCCGACGCGGCTACCCGACCAGACTCAGCAACCGGAGGAGACACGGTAGTCAGGGTGTACAGGCTCGACCCAGGTTGACGGGTGAACGTGGCCAGGTGCCGGCCCGTCCAAGTACACGAACAGTGGGTCACCCGCTGACCTCCAGGAGTGAACTGGTCAACCCACACGTCCTGAAGGTCAGCTCCACTCACCAAGTTCGTGGAGAACGAGGGGAGGTGGAGGCCAGACAGAGAGCCAGACGGGACCGCCGGACACGGCAGGACCGTGGAGGAGTGTGCAAGGACCGGACCCCCAGAGGGGTCAGCCAGAGAGACTGCCACTGGCCGACTGAGCGGCGAGAGTGTGGTGCAGTCGCGAAAGAAGGAGCGGGAAGCACCCGAGTCAAGGGTGAAAGTGTGCAAGGCCGCAGCAGGCGTAGTACCAGAGAGAGCAGACTCACCAGCACCTGGAGGAGTGGACTCCCTAGCGCCTAGAGCAGCAGCCTCACCGGCACCTGGAGCAGGAGACGCACCAGCACCTAGAGCAGCAGCCTCACCAGCACCTAGAGCAGCAGACCTTATACCTGGGTCAGGCGGCACACACAGGTAACAGGCACCCTCAGCACTAGTAGGCAACGCATACATGGCAGTGAGGATAGCATCATAGTCAAGAGTGTCAGAAAGAACGAAACAGGAATGGTTGACTAGCAGGAGGGTTGGGTACAAATAGGTCAAACCTAACCCTAGAAGTGTTGTACTCCCTGAGGCTAAACCCACTATAGCCTACACTATATATAAACATATAATGTTTGACACACCCCCATAGGCGAAGTGGGAGACAACCAGAGGGTCACAAGACCAGTCAAAGCAAAGCAAAGCAAAGCAAAGCTCAGGGTGGATCTCAAGGATACCACACAAATTCCGAGCACAAGCAAGTGGTCACAAGACCAGTTCACATGCAGTTTGATAATAGAACAAGAGGTACAGTGATCACAACCTAGCAAGTGAAAGCATGCAGGTATATATATAGAGATCACAGTACAAGCAGAGTCAAGAAGTGAGCAAGTGAGGGAGAGTAGGCACAAGGCCTAGAACAGTACAGAAACGCTGATGGTCACAAGGCTGAAGCGCCTTGGTGAACACATCAGCAGTGTTGGCCCGAGTGGCCACGTAACGCAGACGAAGCTGACCACGCTGCTGCAGCTCTCGAGCAAGGAAGTAGCGCAGAGCGATGTGCTTCGTTCTGTGCTCCAGTCTATGCTCCTCACACAAGGCAATGGCTGCCTTGTTGTCGACGTACAGCACTGGAGGAGAACAAGGCCGCTCTCCGAGGTCGGTCAGCAGGTAGGTGAGCCAGCGTAGCTCCTGGGCAGCCATGGCTGTGGCGTAGATCTCAGCCTCACAACTGGAGCTGAGAACAGAGGAAGAGCGTGTAGAATGCCAGGAAACAGAGCCAGAGCCAAGGCTGAAGGTGTAACCCTGAGACGACCGCTGAGTAGCCTGGTCGTCTGCCCAAGAAGCGTCTGAGTGTCCAGTGAGGACAACGTCGCGCCGTCCTCCAAGCACAAGCCCCATGCCCGACGTACTGCACAAGTAGCGCAACACCCTCTTAGCTGCATCCATGTGCTCCTTCCGGTGACGGCCAGGAGCGACATAGCGTGCTAGGATGCTAAGAGGGTAGGCTAGGTCAGGTCGAGTGCAGGTCATCAGGTACATGAGGCAGCCCACAAGCTCTGGATACGGGCCACTCGGCTCTACGGACTCATCCGAAGGCAGAGCTGAGAGCGAGTGACCGGTAGGCAGAGGAGTGGGCTGAGGCGAGGAGTACGTGAAGCGGAAGCGCTGAAGGACCTGGTGCACCATGTGTGACTGAGTCAAGGTGATGGTGCGCTGTGCTCTGTCCCGGGTGATCCGCAAGCCAAGATAGCTTGTCAGCTCACCCAGGTCTGTGCACGTGTGTCTCTTCTGCAGCTCCGACTTCATGTGGGCGAGTGCCTCAGTGTCAGCAGTAGCAAAGACCAAGTCGTCTACGTACACGAGAACGTAGAACGGCAGCAGAGTGGTGTCGGTGCGTAGAAACAGCGACGGGTCAGCAGTAGAAGGAGCAAACCCAAGAGCAGCAAGAGTAGTCCTCAGTGTGTCGTGCCACTCACGGGGCGCCTGGCGGAGACCGTAGACCGGCCGCCGGAGGCTCCACTGGGTACCAGGAGGGAACGACCCAGCGAAGCCAGGTGGGCGGCGCAGCCAGATCTCCTCGTGCAGGGTGCCCTGTAGGAACGCAGTGCTGAAGTCAAGGCAGTGGAGCTCGTAGTCACGCTGAGCGGCGACGTGCAGCAGAACCCGAAGAGTGGTCATCTTCGGGGTCGGGGAGAAGGTCTGGAAGAAGTCAACTCCCTCTCGCTGACTGAAGCCTCGTGCAACGTAACGTGCCTTGAAGGCAGGCGGAGAACCCGGCGGCCGCTTCACCCTGAAAATCCACATGCCACTGACGATGTTCGCCCCAGGTGGGGGAACCTTGTCGACGTAGGTGCCTGTGGACTTCCAGGAAGCCATCTCTGCGTCCATGGCTGTCTGCTACTGAGAGGATTACTCACCCTCCATCGCCTCTGCGTAGGAGCGTGGGGTCGAGATGTCTGGTGCATCCGGGTCTCCCTCAGGGGCAATCAGCATGGACACGAGATGAGGTAAAGCAGCAGCAAAGCACTCAAACTCCTCCTGTCTGTCCTCAAGGACGTCCGTGCCAAGAGCACACTCACCCCCGACGGACGGAGGACAGACAGACTCAGACTCAGCGACAAGGCTAGCGGCGTAGTCTAGACGACAGGCGGCAGCAAAGTCAACAAGCTCAGCGACTAGAGCAGACGCAGCAGAGGACTCAAAGGTAGGGTCAGTGACAACAGTGGCAAGGAAACGCGTGACAGTAGGACTAGCAGCACGAAGGGAGTCAGACTCCGGGTCCGGACCGTCAGGAAGAGAGGACGCAGGAGGAGACGGCAGAGGGACACGCTGGGGAGCAGTGGAAGGACGCAGAGTCATATAGTGAGTGCCAGGGACAGGAGGAGGACGCTCACGCGGAACACGACGACCAGTGCGGACAGCGCGAACAGGCGACTCAGGACGAGACTCAGGCGACGCAGGACGAGAGTCAGGCTCACGACGCTCCGTAAGACCTCTAGTCGGTCCAGAGTTAGGAGAAGGACCACGCAGTGGAGAGGCTGGCTGTAACTGTGACTGCGACTGGACAGGCGGTGGACTCAGTAGGGGAGGAGTAGGACCAGTAGAAGGCGGGAGGCCAAGAACCTGCTGAAGGAGCGGAACGTAGTACGGCCGCGGCCGCGCAGCGCCTCCTGAACCAGCAGAGACAGCTCCAGTACCCTCAGCTCCAGGGTCTCCAGCTCCAACTCCCGCAGTGCCACCAGCAGCACCAGCTCCAGCAGCACCAGCTCCAGCAGCACCAGCTCCAACTCCCGCAGCACCACCAGCAGCACCAGCTCCAGCAGCACCAGCTCCAACTCCTGCAGCACCACCAGCCCCAGCAGCTCCAGTACCTCCAGTACGAGCACCTCCGGGACCAGCGGCTCCAGTACCTCCAGCAGCTCCAACACCCGCAGGGCCTCCAGCAGCGGCAGGACCTCCAGCACGAGCACCTCCAGGACCAGCAGCTCCAGCAGCTCCAGCACCAGCAGCACCTCCAGCAGCGGCAGGACCTCCAGCACGAGCACCTCTAGGACCAGCAGCTCCAGCAGCTCTAGCACCAGCAGCACCTCCAGCAGCGCCAGTACCTCCAGTACGAGCACCTCTAGAACCAGCGGCTCCAGCAGCTCCAGCACCAGCAGCACCTCCAGCAGCTCCAGCACCAGCAGCACCTCCAGCAGCTCCAGCACCAGCAGCACCTCCAGCAGCACCACCAGCAGCTCCAGCACCAGCAGCACCTCCAGCAGCAGCCCCCCCAGCTCCAGCAGCACGGCTACAGCGCCGAGCGTACCACTCACGAAGCTGCCGTGGAGAGAGGGGCTCCCGCCGTGACGGGACACTCGGAAGACCTCCAGTCTCAGCACCCCCAGACACAACACCCCCAGGCTCAGCACCCCCAGACTCAGCAACCCCAGGCTCAGCACCCCCAGGCTCAGCACCCCCAGGCTCAGCACCCCCAGACTCAGCAACCCCAGGCTCAGCACCCCTAGCAGCACCAGAGTCAACAGCTACCTCAACAGGCTCGACTGCGTCTACCTGAGACACACCTGAGGGGGCAGGACCCTGAGGGGGGAGGGGGTCTACCGGAGGAGTACCTGGCGCGAGGAAGAGCGGCGGGGGGGGGAGGGGGGCAGTGCGGTAGGGGAAGAGACGGTAGTAAGGAACCGACTCGTCAAACATGACGTCCTGAGAGGACAGAACACGGCGCGAGGTGGGGTGGTAAAACTGCCAACCAGGCGCGTCAAGGGGGAAGCCAAGGAAGACGCAGGGAATGGCACGGGAGGACAGCTTGTCCGCAGACAAGTCGCGGACGAAAGCTCGAGATCCCCAGACACGGAACGCAGACGCATCGCCAACCTTCCCTGTCCACCGCAGAGTGGGGGTGGTCTCCGGCATGGAGACCCGGGGCTGGAGGTTGATCTGATGCGCCGCGTACTGAACCGCGAACGGCCACAGAAAATGGGGAGCAGCCGCATGGATCATGGACGTACGAGCGACATCCATGACCATGCCAATGCGGCGCTCAGCAATCCCATTTTGCTGTGGAGAGGCCGGAAGCGTGAACGTCTGGCGGATGCCCTCCGCCCGACATAAAACTCGCAGAAGGTCGGAGGAAAACTCTCCACCTCTGTCTGAGTGCAGACGCAGAACAGGAAAGTCCGAGCCGAAACTCTCATTGAGCTGGAGACGAGCAGCGCGGATCCAGTCGATCAACATCTCAGTGACCTCACCCTTGCGGCGCAAGGGGAAGACCGTGGTGTAACGCGAGTAGTCGTCAACAACCAGCAGGAAGTAACGCTCGTGACCCTGTCCACGGACGCGGGCTGGGCCCCACACGTCCATGTGAAGAGTCTGCAGGGGAGCCTCTGTCGGAGGAAACTCGGAGGAGTGAGGAGCGGCGTGCTGCCGGCCCTCGACGCAGGGAACGCAGGTAGGGGCAGGCCCCGGAGGAAGGGGAGGGAGGGAAGGGGGGAGACCTGAGACAAGGACACGGGAGGCCATGCCTCGGAGACGAGGCAGGGAGGGGTGACCAAGGCGGTGGTGCCAAAGGAGAGTCTCGTGAGACAGGAGGCGACACGAGCAGGGGGCAGACTCAGGGCCAGACCGGGACGCTGCAGCAAACACCTGACCCGACGCGGCTACCCGACCAGACTCAGCAACCGGAGGAGACACGGTAGTCAGGGTGTACAGGCTCGACCCAGGTTGACGGGTGAACGTGGCCAGGTGCCGGCCCGTCCAAGTACACGAACAGTGGGTCACCCGCTGACCTCCAGGAGTGAACTGGTCAACCCACACGTCCTGAAGGTCAGCTCCACTCACCAAGTTCGTGGAGAACGAGGGGAGGTGGAGGCCAGACAGAGAGCCAGACGGGACCGCCGGACACGGCAGGACCGTGGAGGAGTGTGCAAGGACCGGACCCCCAGAGGGGTCAGCCAGAGAGACTGCCACTGGCCGACTGAGCGGCGAGAGTGTGGTGCAGTCGCGAAAGAAGGAGCGGGAAGCACCCGAGTCAAGGGTGAAAGTGTGCAAGGCCGCAGCAGGCGTAGTACCAGAGAGAGCAGACTCACCAGCACCTGGAGGAGTGGACTCCCTAGCGCCTAGAGCAGCAGCCTCACCGGCACCTGGAGCAGGAGACGCACCAGCACCTAGAGCAGCAGCCTCACCAGCACCTAGAGCAGCAGACCTTATACCTGGGTCAGGCGGCACACACAGGTAACAGGCACCCTCAGCACTAGTAGGCAACGCATACATGGCAGTGAGGATAGCATCATAGTCAAGAGTGTCAGAAAGAACGAAACAGGAATGGTTGACTAGCAGGAGGGTTGGGTACAAATAGGTCAAACCTAACCCTAGAAGTGTTGTACTCCCTGAGGCTAAACCCACTATAGCCTACACTATATATAAACATATAATGTTTGACACACCCCCATAGGCGAAGTGGGAGACAACCAGAGGGTCACAAGACCAGTCAAAGCAAAGCAAAGCAAAGCAAAGCTCAGGGTGGATCTCAAGGATACCACACAAATTCCGAGCACAAGCAAG
Organism: Closterium sp. Naga37s-1; assembly: GCA_947471745.1. Taxonomy (NCBI): domain Eukaryota; kingdom Viridiplantae; phylum Streptophyta; class Zygnematophyceae; order Desmidiales; family Closteriaceae; genus Closterium; species Closterium sp. Naga37s-1. The sequence continues at coordinate 27,540 of CANJKZ010000935.1, read as the reverse complement.
TGGTCACAAGACCAGTTCACATGCAGTTTGATAATAGAACAAGAGGTACAGTGATCACAACCTAGCAAGTGAAAGCATGCAGGTATATATATAGAGATCACAGTACAAGCAGAGTCAAGAAGTGAGCAAGTGAGGGAGAGTAGGCACAAGGCCTAGAACAGTACAGAAACGCTGATGGTCACAAGGCTGAAGCGCCTTGGTGAACACATCAGCAGTGTTGGCCCGAGTGGCCACGTAACGCAGACGAAGCTGACCACGCTGCTGCAGCTCTCGAGCAAGGAAGTAGCGCAGAGCGATGTGCTTCGTTCTGTGCTCCAGTCTATGCTCCTCACACAAGGCAATGGCTGCCTTGTTGTCGACGTACAGCACTGGAGGAGAACAAGGCCGCTCTCCGAGGTCGGTCAGCAGGTAGGTGAGCCAGCGTAGCTCCTGGGCATCCATGGCTGTGGCGTAGATCTCAGCCTCACAACTGGAGCTGAGAACAGAGGAAGAGCGTGTAGAACGCCAGGAAACAGAGCCAGAGCCAAGGCTGAAGGTGTAACCCTGAGACGACCGCTGAGTAGCCTGGTCGTCTACCCAAGAAGCGTCTGAGTGTCCAGTGAGGACAACATCGCGCCGTCCTCCAAGCACAAGCCCCATGCCCGACGTACTGCACAAGTAGCGCAACACCCTCTTAGATGCATCCATGTGCTCCTTCCGGTGACGGCCAGGAGCGACATAGCGTGCTAGGATGCTAAGAGGGTAGGCTAGGTCAGGTCGAGTGCAGGTCATCAGGTACATGAGGCAGCCCACAAGCTCTGGATACGGGCCACTCGGCTCTACGGACTCATCCGAAGGTAGAGCTGAGAGCGAGTGACCGGTAGGCAGAGGAGTGGGCTGAGGCGAGGAGTACGTGAAGCGGAAGCGCTGAAGGACCTGGTGCACCATGTGTGACTGAGTCAAGGTGATGGTGCGCTGTGCTCTGTCCCGGGTGATCCGCAAGCCAAGATAGCTTGTCAGCTCACCCAGGTCTGTGCACGTGTGTCTCTTCTGCAGCTCCGACTTCACGTGGGCGAGTGCCTCAGTGTCAGCAGTAGCAAAGACCAAGTCGTCTACGTACACGAGAACGTAGAACGGCGGCAGAGTGGTGTCGGTGCGTAGAAACAGCGACGGGTCAGCAGTAGAAGGAGCAAACCCAAGAGCAGCAAGAGTAGTCCTCAGTGTGTCGTGCCACTCACGGGGCGCCTGGCGGAGACCGTAGACCGGCCGCCGGAGGCTCCACTGGGTACCAGGAGGGAACGACCCAGCGAAGCCAGGTGGGCGGCGCAGCCAGATCTCCTCGTGCAGGGTGCCCTGTAGGAACGCAGTGCTGAAGTCAAGGCAGTGGAGCTCGTAGTCACGCTGAGCGGCGACGTGCAGCAGAACCCGAAGAGTGGTCATCTTCGGGGTCGGGGAGAAGGTCTGGAAGAAGTCAACTCCCTCTCGCTGACTGAAGCCTCGTGCAACGTAACGTGCCTTGAAGGCAGGCGGAGAACCCGGCGGCCGCTTCACCCTGAAAATCCACATGCCACTGACGATGTTCGCCCCAGGTGGGGGAACCTCGTCGACGTAGGTGCCTGTGGACTTCCAGGAAGCCATCTCTGCGTCCATGGCTGTCTGCTACTGAGAGGATTACTCACCCTCCATCGCCTCTGCGTAGGAGCGTGGGGTCGAGATGTCTGGTGCATCCGGGTCTCCCTCAGGGGCAATCAGCATGGACACGAGATGAGGTAAAGCAGCAGCAAAGCACTCAAACTCCTCCTGTCTGTCCTCAAGGACGTCCGTGCCAAGAGCACACTCACCCCCGACGGACGGAGGACAGACAGACTCAGACTCAGCGACAAGGCTAGCGGCGTAGTCTAGACGACAGGCGGCAGCAAAGTCAACAAGCTCAGCGACTAGAGCAGACGCAGCAGAGGACTCAAAGGTAGGGTCAGTGACAACAGTGGCAAGGAAACGCGTGACAGTAGGACTAGCAGCACGAAGGGAGTCAGACTCCGGGTCCGGACCGTCAGGAAGAGAGGACGCAGGAGGAGACGGCAGAGGGACACGCTGGGGAGCAGTGGAAGGACGCAGAGTCATATAGTGAGTGCCAGGGACAGGAGGAGGACGCTCACGCGGAACACGACGACCAGTGCGGACAGCGCGAACAGGCGACTCAGGACGAAGCTCCACTCACGAAGCTCCTGGGGAGAGAGAGTCTGCTGTCCACCCGCGCCACCACGACCACCACCTCCGCCGCCACCACCTCGACCACCACCGCTCCTGCCGCCGCCTCGTCCACCGCCGCCCCCACCACCGCCCCCACCCCGGCCACCTCCTCCGCTGCTGCCGCCACCACCCCCACCGCTGCCACTAGCCCCTCCTGCCCCGCCACCACCCCCACCGCCTCCACCGCCCCCACCACCGCCTCCCCCGCCGTCACCTCCACCTCCCTTGCCCCCTTTGCCCTTGCCGCTGCGGCGCCAGCTCGGAGCGGACGCAGTCCCGACCTGCTCAGTACCAACTAGGTCGACAGCAGCAGTAGAGGCAACAGAGGGGAGAAGGGAATAAGGGGAACACCCCTCGAAGAACGGGGTGCGGGGGTCGCCACGAGAGGCAGCTACAGCGACTATGCTAGTCTCGGCTGCAAGCAGTTCCTTCTCGAGCAGGTCAACGGTGAGCTCAGTGGGGCAGCGAGCGAGGAAGTGGTCCCTGACCGCACGAAGAGAGTCAGGGAGACGGGTGACAAGGTGGTAGAGAGTGAGCCAGAGCGGGGGGGGGTGGGTGGCAAGAAACTCAGCGGGCATAGCGGCACGGAAGCGTGCCTCACTAGTGCGGAGGTGCGTGGTGAGGTCAGTGACTGTGGCGAAAGCGGACAGGTCTGGGAACAGGGGGGAGCGAGAGACGGCCTAGCGCAGCAGAGGCAGGCGAGGAGTAGCGTGCAACTACAGCAGTGTACAGTGCCTGGGCAGTTTTGTGCTGGCCAAAGTGCTCGCGCTCATCTACCGGCAGGGAGTTGCGAATGGCAAAGCGAGTGTGGGCGTCACGAGTCTGCCACTGTGAACGGGCAGTACTGTCAGCAGTAGTAGCAGGGGCAGCAGCATTGCCTAGTGCGTGATCGTACAGCGAGATATCCTCCTTGGCAGTGAGCTGGAGGAACAGGTGCAAGTCATCGAGCCAGGTCTCAAACTTCAGTGGGCGACCCTCAGCATCGAAAGCTAGAACAGCAGGGCTAGCCATAGTTGCAGTAAGAGCAGTAGTAGCAGCAGAAACAGTAGCAGTAGGAGCTGCAGGCAGTGCGACTCAGGTAGGGCGGCTCGGTCCAGAGAGGGCTGCTCAGTACGGGGAGGGCGGCGCGGCTCGGTTCGGGCGGCGCGGCTCGACTCGGTTCTGGGCGGCTCGGTTCGGGCGGCTCGGTTCGGGCGGCTCGGTTCTGGCGGGGCCGTGGCGGCCGCACGTGGGGCGGCTCGGTTCTGGCGGGGCCGACGGGGCCTCTAAGGGGCGAACGCGGGGCCGACGGGGCCGCTAAGGGGCGGCGCAAGGGGTCGACGGGGCCGTAAGGGGCCTCTAGGGGGGCGGCGCTCGGGGTCGACGGGGCCGTAAGGGGCCGCTAAGGGGCGGCGCGCGGGGTCGACGGGGCCGTAGGGGGCCGCTAAGGGGCGAACGCGGGGCCGACGGGGCCGCTAAGGGGCGGCGCGCGGGGTCGACGGGGCCTTAAGGGGCCGCTAAGAGGCGGCGCGCGGGGTCGACGGGGCCGTAAGGGGCCGCTAAGGGGCAGCGCGCGGGGTCGACGGGGCCGTAAGGGGCCGCTAAGGGGCGGCGCGCGGGGTCGACGGGGCCGTAAGGGGCCGTTAAGGGGCGGCGCGCGGGGTCGACTGGGCCTTGAGGGGCCGCTAAGGGGTCGACGGGGCCGTAAGGGGCCGCTAAGGAGGGGCGCACGAGGGCGCTACGACAGTAGGGCGCACGAGGGCGCTAGTAGACAGTCAGTGTGGTGGGCCCTAAAAAAAATTCGGTCCTAGCGGAGGACCTGCTCTGAAACCATGTCAGAAAGAACGAAACAGGAATGGTTGACTAGCAGGAGGGTTGGGTACAAATAGGTCAAACCTAACCCTAGAAGTGTTGTACTCCCTAAGGCTAAACCCACTATAGCCTACACTATATATAAACATATAATGTTTGACAAAGAGCAAAGATATCTACCCTCTGCTTAAGCAGCTCCACCCAGTCGGGGAGCTCAGCCGCGTCGCCAAACTCTGTACGCCAGGCGTCGCTCAGACGGGAGAAGCAGCGGGACTCTGTGTGACCAATCGTCCCGCAAGGCTGACCAGCCCGAGCACCAGTGCGAATGACGTACGGGCAGCGAGCAGTACTCTGTGACCCTCCACTCTGAGCGTACCACTCACGAAGCTGCTGGGGCGAAAGGACTGCGCGCAGACGCCGCTGCCGCTGCACCTGGTCACTACAAGAAGCTCCCGAACGACCCGCTCCAGGGCGACTCCCACCACGGCCACCCCTACAACCCCAACTAGCGTACCACTCACGAAGCTGCTGGGGCGTGAGGGACTCACGCGGACGTCGCTGGAGCTGCATCTGGCCACCGCCAGGAGCAGCAGTAGCAGTAGTAGCCGCAGTAGCAGCAGTAGCAGCTGTTGTCAGAATCCCAACCACTAGACCACTGGGATAAAAGGGCTTGTTTCAGTAGCGGGTCAGTGCGCCCATAACCCCCCAGGCAAACGCGCCTGTAACCCCCCCTAGGATCGATCGGGGATCTCACAGTGCAGCTCTACTGACACCCCCCCACACTGGGAGGCCCAGGACTGAGCACAGTGGCAACGGCCTACATGTGCATACACCGGGATTCGAACCCGAGACCTCTCTGATACCATGTCAGAATCCCAACCACTAGACCACTGGGATAAAAGGGCTTGTTTCAGTAGCGGGTCAGTGCGCCCATAACCCCCCAGGCAAACGCGCCTGTAACCCCCCCTAGGATCGATCAGGGATCTCACAGTGCAGCTCTACTGACAGCTGTAACAGCAGTAGCAGCACGGCCACCCCTACAACCCCAACTAGCGTACCACTCACGTAGCTGCTGGGGCGTGAGGGACTCACGCGGACGTCGCTGGAGCTGCATCTGGCCACCGCCAGGAGCAGCAGTAGCAGGAGCAGCAGTAGCAGCAGCAGTAGCAGCAGAAACAGTAGTAGCAGCACGGGCAGGGCAGTGTGGCAGCGCGCTAGTAAGGCAGGCGCGCGGGAAGCGCGGGTAGGGCAAGTGCTCACCAGTGGCGGGAAGGGCAGTCGCTCGCCGGGCGAGCACGGTAGGCGCACGACGGCGACGACGGCGGGGCCGGGACAGCTGCAGGGCGGGGCCGCGACAGCGGCAGGGGGCCCCTCGGCAGCTGCTGCAGGGCGGGGCCACGACTGCTGTAGGCGGCTCCGCGGCAGCTGCAGCAGGGCGGGGCCGCGACTGCGGCAGGGGGGCTCCGCGGCAGCTGCTGCAGGGCGGGGCCGCGACTGTTGCAGGCGGCTCCGCGGCAGCTGCTGTAGAGCGGGGCCGCTACGGCGGCAGGGGGGGGCTCCGCGGCAGCTGCTGCAGGGCGGGGCTCCGAGGCAGCTGCTGCAGGGCGGGGCTCCGCGGCAGCTGCTGCAGGGCGGGGCTCCGAGGCAGCTGCTGCAGGGCGGGGCTCCGAGGCAGCTGCTGCAGGGGGGGGGGGCGCCGCGACGAGCAGGGGCGACACCCCGGGGGCGCCGCGACGAGTAGGGAAGGCGCCGCGGGGGCGCCGCGACGAGCAGGGAAGGCGCCCAGGGGGGCGCCGCGACGAACAGGAACGGCACCCAGGGGGCGCCGCGACGAGTAGGGGCGACGCCCGGGGACGTCGCGACAAGCAGGGACGGCGCCCAGGGTGGCGCCGCGACGAGCAGGGGCGACGCCCTGGGGGCGCCGCGACGAGCAGGAGGGGGACGCCGCGCGGGTCCCGCAGGGGCGTCGCGACGAGCACGATTTAGGGCGGCACGCGGGCTGCAGAGGCAGCTCCCACGGGCTGCAGAGGCAGGCACGGCTGCAGGGGCAGGCACAGCTGCTCGGGAGGGCGGCACGCGGGCTGCAGGGGCAGCTCCCACGGGCTGCAGAGGCAGGCACGGCTGCAGGGGCAGGCACAGCTGCAGGGGCAGACACGACTGCAGTGTCAGCACGGTCGCAGGGGCAGCACGCGGGCTGCAAGGGCAGCGCGGCCGTAGGGGCAGCTAAAAAAAAAAAAAATCAGTTAGGGCACGGCGGAACGTTCGGTGGGCCCTAGGAACGATTCTGCTCTGATACCATGTCAGAATAAGAACGAGGAATGATTGAACTAGAAATGTGATGGGTACAAATAGGGAAACCTAGAAAAGCTGTACCCCCTATTGTCTAACCCACTACAGCCTAAACAGACTAAAACATACAAATTTGTTCAAGAAGAGTTGGGGCGAAGCAGAAATTCACGTCGAAATTGGGCAAACATGCAATGATTGCTTCTGGTGACGTAAAAAAATGCAGAATCGAGAGCCAACCATTCCGATTTTGCTTTGCGTAATCCGAAATCGCATCTATTCTCGATAGTCTGTGCTAATTTGAAACGGATATTGGTAAGCGTACGATTTTAATATAACACGTTTCTAAGCTGCGTAAAGTGTACACACCTGCCCAATAACATGGCATGCACCTGAATACAGTTCCTAGACTAAGTTGCATGCACCTGAAAATGGCCGCAGAAACAATGCGATTTCAACGCAGTTTTGATTTCATTGGTCGACACATGGCACATAACTACAAACTGAACCTGTGGATACTGTCAGCAAAAACAGTAACTATTATATTTTTGTTTTTAGTGATAAATTAATATATACCCCATTCAGAATGATATCAACCCTAAACACCTTACGAATGGTGTTTAGGTTTGATGCTCTATCGATGGCACGCCATCGAAAAAATATACTCGTTGGGAAGGGCATCAACCCTAAACACCTTGTCGCCTGGTGTTTAGGGTTGATGACTCCCTCGGAAAACATGCCACCCGATAGGGTTTTATATTTGTTATGCCCGAAATAATAACGTTTGACGGTTCGGTGGCCGTCAACCCAACCAGAGTTGTCGGCCGGTCATGTCAGAATAACGAACGAGGATGAATGAACTAGCAGCAAGATGGGTACAAGTAGGAAACCCTAATTGGGTTGTACCCCATATGGGCTACCCCACTATAGCCTACACAATAAGCAGCATATAAGTTTGACACACCCCCATAGGCAAAGTGGGGGAGAACAAGAGGTCACAAGACCAGTCAAGAAAAGCAAAGCAAGCTCAGGGTGGATCACGAAGTCACCACGCATTCTGAGCACAAGCAAATGGCCACAAGGCCAGTTCACATGCAGAGTTATATAATGGAGAACAAACAGTACAGTTATCAAAACCTAGCAAGTGTAAGCATGCATGTATATGTATATAGATCACAGTACAAGCAAAGTCAAGAAGTGAGCAAGTGAGGCAAAGTAGGCACAAGGCCTAGAACAGTACAGAAACGCTGATGATCACAAGGCGCAAGTGCCTTGGTGAAAATATCAGCAGTGTTGGCCCGAGAGGCCACGTAAGCAAGACGAAGCTGACCACGCTGCTGCAACTCTCGAGCAAGGAAGTAGCGCAGAGCGATGTGCTTCGTTCTGTGCTCCAGTCTGTGCTCCTGACACAAGGCAAGCATTGCCTTGTTGTTGACGTACAGAACAGGGGGAGAACGAGGCGGCTCTCCCAAGTCAGTCAGTAGGTAGGTGAGCCAGCGTAACTCCTGTGCAGCCATGGCCCCTACGTAGATCTCAGCATCACAACTGGAACTGAGAACAGAAGACGAGCGAGTAGACCGCCACGAAACAGAGCCGGAGCCAAGGCTGAAAGTGTAACCCTGTGACGACCGCTGCGTAGCCAAGTCGTCAACCCAAGAAGCGTCTGTATGGCCAGTGAGGACAACACGAGCCCGTCCTCCAAGCACGAGCCCCATGCCCGACGTACTGCAAAAGTAGCGCATCACCCTCTTAGCGGCCTTCTAGTGCTCTGGTCGGTGTCTCCCGGGCGCAACGTAGCGTGCCAGGATGCTAAGAGGGTAAGCAAGGTCAGGTCGAGTGCAGGTCATCAGGTACATGAGGCAGCCCACAAGCTCTGGATATGGGCCACTCGGCTCTACGAACTCATCCGAAGGCAGAGCTGAGAGCGAGTGACCGGTAGGCAGAGGAGTGGACTGTGGCGAGGAGTACTTGAAGTCGAAGCGCTGAAGGACCTGCTGCACCATGTGTGACTGAGTCAAGGTAATGGTGCGCTGTGCTCTGTCCCGGGTGATATGCAAGCCAAGATAGCTGCGCAGCTCACCCAGGTCTGTGCACGTGTGTCTCTTCTGCAGCTCCGACTTCACAGAGGCCAGTCCAGCAGTGTCAGCAGTGGCAAAGACCAAGTCATCGACGTACACGAGGATGTAGAACGGCGGCAGAGAAGTGTCGGTGCGTAGAAACAGCGACGGGTCAGCAGTCGAAGGAGCAAACCCAAGAGCCGCAAGCGTCGTCCTCAGTGTGTCGTGCCACTCGCGAGGCGCCTGGCGGAGACCGTAGACTGGCCGCCGGAGGCTCCACTGGGTACCTGCAGGAAACGACCCAGAGAAGCCAGGTGGGCGGCGCAGCCAGATCTCCTCGTGCAGGCTGCCCTGTAGGAAGGCTGTGCTGAAGTCAAGAGAGTGAAGCTCGTAGTCACGCTGTGCGGCAACGTGCAGCAGCACCCGAAGAGTGGTCATCTTCGGGGTAGGGGAGAAGGTCTAAAAGAAGTCAACTCCCTGTCGCTGAATGAAGCCTCGAGCAACGTAACGCGCCTTGAAGACAGGCGGAGAACCCGGCGGTTGCTTCACCCTGAAAATCCACATGCCACTGTCGATGTTCGCCCCAGGTGGGGGAACCTCGTCGACGTAGGTGCCTGTGGACTTCCAGGAAGCCATCTCTTCGTCCATGGCTGTCTGCCACTGAGAGGAGTAGGGACCCTCAATCGCCTCTGGGTAAGAGCGCGGGGTCGGGATATCTGGTGCATCCGGGAATCCCTCAGGTGGAATCAGCATGGACACGAGATGAGGTAAAGCAGCTGCAAAACACTCAAAGTCTTCCTGCCTGTCCTCAAGGACGTCTGTGCCAAGAGCACACTCACCCCCGACGGACGGAGGACAGACAGACTCAGACTCAGCAACAAGACTAGCTGCGTAGTCAAGGCGACAGGTAGCAGCAAAGTCAACAAGCTCAGCAACTAGAGCAGACGCAGCAGTGGACTCAAACGAGGGGTCAGTGACCACAGTGGCGAGAAGACGCATGACAGTAGGACTGGCAGCACGAGCAAGGTCTAACGGCAGGTCAGGAACGTCAGGAAGAGAGGACGCATGAGGAGACGGCAGAGGGACACGCTGTGGAACAGAGGAAGGACGAAGTGCCATCTGGTGCGTGCCTGGGACAGGAGGAGGACGCTGACGCGGAACACGACGACCAGTGCGAACAGCGCGAACATGCGACGCAGGACGAGACTCAGGCTCACGACGCTCCGCAAGACCTCTTGTCGGCCCAGTGTAAGGAGAAGGAGCAGGCAATGGGGAGGCTGGCTGTAACTGCGACTTCGACTGGTCAGGCGGTGGACACAGTAAGGGAGGAGTAGGGCCAGTAGAAAGCGGGAGACCAAGAACCTGCTGAAGCAGTGGAACGAAGTACGGTCGCGGCCGCACAGCGCCTCCAGAACCAGCACCGACAGCACCAGTACCCCCAGCTCCAGGGTCTCCAGCTCCAACGCCAGCAGGACCACCAACTCCAGCACCTCCAGCAGCTCCAGCTCCAGCGCCTCCAGCGGCTCCAGCTCCAACGCCTCCAGCTCCAACTCCTGCAGCACCTCCAGCTCCAGTAGCTCCAGTACCTCCAGTACGAGCACCTCCGGGACCAGCGGCTCCAGCACCACCAGCAGCGCCAACTCCAGCGCCTCCAGCTCCAACTCCTGTAGTACCTCCAGCTCCAGCAGCTCCAGTACGTCTAGTACGAGCACCTCCGGGACCAGTGGCTCCAGCACCTTCAGCAGCGCCAGCTCCAACGCCGGCAGCACCTCCAGCTCCAGCAGCTCCAGTACCTCCAGCGCCACCAGGACCAGGGCCTCCAGTGGCAGGCCCCCCAGCTCCAGCAGCGCCACTCTGAAGACTCCAGCGCCGAGCAAACCACTCGCGCAGCTGCGGCGGGGAGAGAGGCTCCCGGTGTGACGAGGCACCCGGAGAACCTGCAGTACCTCCAGTAACTCCAGGACCAGCAGCTCCAGCACCTCCGGCTCCAACGCCCGCAGCACCACCAGCACCAGCAGCTCTAGTACCTCCAGTACGAGCACCTCCGGGACCAGTGGCTCCAGCAACTCCAGAAGCTCCAGCTCCAACGCCTACACCACCTCCAGCTCCTGTAGCTCCAGTACCTCCAGCTCCAGGGCCTCCAGCGGGAGCCCCCCGGCTCCAGCGGTGCCGCTCCGAAGGCTCCAGTGCCGAGCAAACCACTCGCGCAGCTGTGGTGGAGAGAGAGACTCCCGCCGGGACGAGGCACCTGTAGGACCTCCAACAGACTCAGCACCCCCAGGCTCAACACCCCTAGGCTTAGCACCCCCAGTCTCCGCACCCGCAGGCTTAGCACCCCCAGTCTCAGCACCCCCAGGCTCAGCACCCCCAGACTCAGCAACCTCAGGCTCAGCACCCCCAGGCTTCGCACGCTCAGGCTCAGCACCCCCAGGCTCCGCACGCTCAGGCTCAGCATCCCAGGCTCCGCACGCTCCAGCTCAGCACCCCCAGCAGCACCACCCCCAGCAGCAGCACCAGAGTCGACCGCGACCTCGACAGGCTCGACAGGGTCTACCTGAGACACACCTGAGGGAGCAGGACCCTGAGGGGGGAGGGGGTCTACCGGAGGAGGACCTGGTGCGAGGAAGAGCGGCGGGGGGGGGGAGAGGGGTAGTGCGGTAGGGGAAGAGACGGTAAAAGGGAACCGACTCGTCGAACGTTACGTCCTGAGAGGGCAGGACACGGCGCGAGGTGGGGTGGTAAAATTGCCAGCCAGGCGCGTCAGGGGGAAAGCCAAGGAAGACGCAGGGAATGGCGCGGGAGGAGAGCTTGTCCGTGGACGTATCGCGGACAAGGGCACGAGAGCCCCAGACCCAGAACATCGACGCATCGCCAACCTTCCCTGTCCAACACAGTGTAGGCGAGGTCTCTGGCAAGGAGACACGGGGCCAGAGGTTGAGCTGATGCGCAGCGTACCGGACCGCAAACGGCCACGGAAAGTGGGGGACAGCCGCATGGATCATGGAGGTACGAGCGACCTCCATGACTAAGCCAATGCGGCGCTCAGCAACCCCATTCTGCTGCGGATAGGCCGGAAGCTTGAACGACTGGCGAATGCCCTCCCCACGACAAAAGTCCCGTAAGAGGTCAGACTGCAGACGCATGACTGGAAGGTCCGTGTGGAACCGCTTGCGGAGCTGGAGACGGACAGCGCGGATCCAAGGGATCAAAACATCAGGGACCTCCCCCTTGCTGCGCAAGGGGAAGACCGTGGTGTAACGCGAGTAGTCGTCAACGACCAGCAGAAAGTAGCGCTCGCGGCCCTGTCCACGGACGCGGGCTGGGCCCCACACGTCCATGTGGAGAGTCTGCAGGGGAGCAGTCGTCGGGGGAAACGAGGAGGAGTGAGGAGCGGTGCGCTACCGCCCCTCGACACAGGGAAGGGACTGTGTGTGACCAACTGTCCCGCAAGTCTGACCAGCCCGATCACCTGTGCGAATGACGTACGGGCAGCGAGCAGTACTCCGAGACCCTCTACTCTGAGCGTAACACTCACGAAGCTGCTGGGGCGTAAGGGTCTCGCGCGGACGCCGCTGCAGCTGCATCTGGCCACCGCCAGAAACTCCCGACTGACCAGCTCCAGGGCGACTGCCACTACGGCCCGCCCCCACAACCCCAACTAGTGTACCACTCACGAAGCTGCTGGGGCGTGAGGGACTCGCGCGGACGTCGCTGGAGCTGCATCTGGCCACCGCCAGAAACTCCCCACCGAACAGCTCCACCGAGACTGCCACTACGGCCGCCTCCACCACTCCCACTGCTGCCACCACCGCCGCCACCACTCCCACCGCTACCACGAAGAGACGTCATAGCGGGCAAAGGAAGGAGGTGTGCGACCGGCACAGCAGCACGCAGAGAAGGTAGGGCGGCGAGCAGACACTAGGGTAGGTCGGGGCGGCGCACGGTCAGTAAGGGCGGCGCGCGGCCAGAGTAGGGCGGCGCGCTGCAAGTAGGGCGGCGCGCGGGCAGAGGAGGGCGCGCGGGCAGGCAAGGGCAGCGCGCGGGCTGCAGGGCGGCGCGCGGGCTGCCAGGGTGGACGCGACGGGCAGGGGCAGGGCGGAGCGCGGGCAGCAGGGCGGCGCGCTGGCCCTAGGGTGACGCGACGGGCAGGGCAGGGGCGGCGCGCGGGCCCTAGGGCGACGCGACGGGCAGGGCAGGGCGTCGCGCGGGTCCTAGGGCGACGCGATGGGCAGGGCAGGGCGTCGCGCGGGGTCCTAGGGCGACGCGACGGGCAGGGCAGGGCGTCGCGCGGGTCCTAGGGCGACGCGACGGGCAGGGCAGGGCGTCGCGCGGGTCCTAGGGCGACGCGACGGGCAGGGCAGGGCGTCGCGCGGGTCCTAGGGCGATGCGACGGGCAGGGCAGGGCGTCGCGCGGGTCCTAGGGCGACGCGACGGGCAGGGCAGGGCGTCGCGCGGGTCCTAGGGCGACGCGACGGGCAGGGCAGGTCGTCGCGCGGGTCCTAGGGCGATGCGACAGGCAGGGCAGGTCGTCGCGCGGGTCCTAGGGCGACGCGACGGGCAGGGCAGGGCGCCGCGCGGGTCCTAGGGCGACGCGACGGGCAGGGCAGGGCGTCGCGCGGGTCCTAGGGCGACGCAGGGCAGGACGTGCGCAGGGCAGCGCAACGCAGGGCAGGGCAGAGCGCGCGCTAGGCAGCGCAACGCAGGGCAGGGCAAGGCAGCGCAGCAGCCAGCAGGGCGGCGCGCGGGCAGGGTAACGCGACTGGTGGGGCAGCGCGACGAACACTGTAGGGCGCTACGGGTAGGGTAACGCGCTACGGGCAGGGAACGATTCGGTGGGCCCTAAAAAAAACGGTCCTAGGTCAGGACCTGCTCTGAAACCATGTCAGAATAAGGAACGAGGATGAATGAACCAGCAGCAAGATGGGTACAAGTAGGAAACCCTAGTTGGGTTGTACCCCATATGGGCTACCCCACTATAGCCTACACAATAAGCAGCATATAAGTTTGACAGGTCAAATTTGTGACCAATGAAAACAAAACTGCATTGAAATCGCAATAACTCTGCGCTCTAAGCGAAAACTGGGCAGTAACAGTGCGCCCGAAGCACTGTAGATGCGCGGGGAGCGAATAAGTTCAGTAACAGCGCACGATCAACTAAAAACCCTCGAATCAACCGCAACAGCAACAATGTGGCGGCGGTACACCTAGTCCGCGGTATTTTAACCACCGCTATCTTAACCACGCGAGGGTACTTCTCCTTGGTCAAACTTTTTTATACGAGTAGTTTGAAACTTAATGAGGGTAGAATATAGCATTCCCTTCGCGAGATGGCGGCAGTGAAAACTTTGTCAATGCCGATCCGCCCTCTATCTCAGAGCACTAAGTGTGAGATTCTTTAGACGGAAATGCTTCCGGCTGTAAAATAATAGCCCCGAAGTCTCTGGGTGCCCATCTCATTACCTGAAATCGAACAAAGGGTGGTTCGAAACACAACAGTTCACGTGGTTAAAATAACGCGGACTAGGTGTAGTGGTGGTAATCTACAATTCCCTGGAAAAGGCTGCTTTCTTTTCTTGTGTGAAGTGGGGTAATAGCAGAGAATTTTATCACCACCCTGCAAAATATTGTTTCCAGGCAAAGGGGTCCCGTCGACCGAATTGCGCTGGGGATGTTCAGAATACATTTTTTCTCACCACCCTGCAAAATATTGTTTCCAGAATGTACATCTCCCCTCCTAACACGGCTGGAAATTCCCCATTATTTTGCGGTTGCATCCCCATGCAAAGCATTGCACTATGTGAGCTCCATTTAGCAAGTGTCATAATATCATAGAAAGAAAGCCCCACGAAAAATAATAATAATAAAAATCGAATCTACCATTTTTTTGTTTTTTGTTTTTTTTAGATGTACATGAAGCTGAAAAAGCAATCGTCTTATTACGGAATTCAGTAGAATTCGGCTAACCCATACATATCGGTACGAGGGCGACATCAGAGAAACCAACGAACAAGTACGTGATCTTAGAAGATTAGCAAAAAAAATTCCAACAATAATAATGTAGTATTTGGGAATCTACGTGTCAAAAAGCTCAATAAAAAATAGGACTAGGATAGATAAATAGGGGCTCAATTCGGAAGAGGAGGGAGAAATGCAAGCAAGCTTTAGGCGATATGCACCATCAACACAAGGACGGGATAATATATACTACATTTCATTCAACCATCATTTCATCTAATAAGCTAATTTTAACCACCCCCTGAAGTAATTGCAGCAAAAACCAAGTGGAAGTCGCACCCCTTGAAGTGGTATACTGCGAGTGCGAAGGAGGAAGAACCGAGGACACGCGCAGCGGAAGATGGAGCGACAGGTAGGCGCAGCGGCGGCGGGTGCAGCGGTGGCATATGCAGAGGCGGCAAGTGAAGCGGCGGCAGGGGCGGCGGCGACAGGTGCGGCGGGGGCAGGTGCGGCCACGGCAGGTGTGACAGTGGCAGGTGCAAGGGCGAGAGGAGGAGGAGGAGAGACGTGCCAAGAAGAGGAGATGGGCCGCTAAGGAAGGGCATCCGAATCCCTTAACCCGCCTCGCTCGCCACCCCATTGCCTCCCCCCCACAGCGGCAGACGCAACAGGGGGGCAGATTGGGCGGCAGTTGGCGCTGCAGACTCACGGCTGCCACCTCAACATCCTCCCCCTCAAAGCGGCAGCCGCAGCAAGGAGCATGATGGGCACGGCAGCTGCAGCGGACGTGCGAAAGATGCGGCAGCAGCAATAGCCTGTTATTATCCATTATGGCCGCCAACCCCGCCGCCTCCCCTTACATCAACAGCTGCTGTCAAACTATCATGTTGTGTAGGCTGTAGTGGGGTTAGCCCATATGGGGTACAACCCAATTAGGGTTTGCTACTTGTACTCCTGCATGCTGTTAGTTCACCATTCTCGCTTACTGATTCTGACATGGTTTCAGAGCAGGTCCTGACCTAGGACCGTCTTTTTTTTTTTAGAGCCCACCGAATCGTTCCCTGCCCGTAGCGCGTTACTCTGCCCGTAGCGCCCTACCGTGTTCCTCGCGCTGCCCCACCAGTCGCGTTACCCTGCCCGCGCGCCGCCCTGCTGGCTGCCGCGCTGCCTTGCCCTGCCCTGCGTTGCGCCGCCCCGCGCACGCCCTGCCCTGCGTCGCGCTGCCCGCGCACGCCCTGCCCTGCCCCGTGTCGCGCCGCTCTGTGCACACCCTGCCCTGCGTCGCGCTGCCCGCGCACTCCCTGCCCTGCCCCGCGTCGCGCCGCCCTGCGCACGCCCTGCCCGTCGTATCGCGCGCCCCTGCTGCCCGTTTGCGTCGCGCGCCCCTGCTGCCCGTCGCGCCGTGCGCCCCTGCTGCCCGTCGCGTCGCGCGCCCCTGCTACCCGTCGCGCCATGCGCCCCTGCTGCCAGTCGCTGTCGCGCCGCCCGTGTGCCCCTGCTGCCCGTTGCGTCGCTCGTGCGGGCTGCCCCAGCCCGTCGCGTCGCCCGTCCGACCTGCCTCTGCCCGTCGCGTCGCTCGTGCAGGCTGCCCCAGCCCGTCGCGTCGCCCGTCCGCCCTGCCTCTGCCCGTCGCGTCGCCCGTGCGGGCTGCCCCAGTCCGCCGCGTCGCCCGTCCGCCCCGCCCCTGCCTGCCCGCGCGCCGCCCTCTGCAGCCCGCGCGCCGCCCTGCTGCCCGCGCTCCGCCCTGCCCCTGCCCATCGCGTTCGCCTTGGCAGCCTGCGCGCCGCCCTCTGCAGCCCGCGCGCTGCCCTTGCCTGCCCGCGCGCCCTCCTCTGCCCGCGCGCCGCCCTACTTGCAGCGCGCCGCCCTGCTCTGGCCGCGCACCGCCCTTCCCTGACCGTGCGCCACCCCGACCTACCCTAGTGCCTGCTCGCCGCCCTGCCTTCCCTGCGTACTGCCGTGCTGGTCGCACACCTCCTTGTTTTGCCCGCTATGACGTCTTTTTCGTGGTAGCGGTGGGAGTGGTGGCGGCGGTGGTGGCAAAAGTGGGAGTGGTGGCAACAGTGGGAGTGGTGGCGGCGGCCGTGGTGGCAGTCTCGGTGGAGCTGTTCGGTGGGGAGTTTCTGGCGGTGGCCAGATGCAGCTCCAGCGGCGTCCCGCGCGAGACCCTCACGCCCCAGCAGCTTCGTGAGTGGTACGCTAGTTGGAGTAGTGGCGGCGGCCCTACTGGCAGTCGCCGTGGAGCTGTTCAGTGGAGAGGTTCTGGCGGTGGCCAGATGCAGGTGCAGCGGTGTCCGCGCGAGACCCTTATGCCCCAGCAGCTTCGTGAGTGGTACGCTCAGCGTGGGGCGTCTCGGAGTACTGCTCGGTGCCCGTACGTCATTCGCACAGGTGATCGGGTTGGTCAGACTTGCGGGATAGTTGGTCACACACAGTCCCACTGCTTCTCCTGTCTGAGCGACGCCTGGCGTGCAGATTTTGGCGACGGGGCTGAGCTCCCCCGCTGGCTGGAGCTGCTTAGGCAGAGGGTGGATATCTTTGCTCTTGACTATGATTCTATCCTCACTGCCATGTATGCATTGACTGTTAGTGATGAGGGTGACTGTTACCTGTGTGTGCCGCCCGACCCAGGTATAGAGGCTGCTGCTCTAGGTGCTAGTGAGTCTGCTGCTCTAGGTGCTAGTGAGTCTGCTCTCTCTGGTACTGCGCCTGCTGCGGCCTTGCACACCTTCACGCTTGACTCAGGTGCTTCCCGCTGTTTCTTTCGCGACAGTACCACAGTCACACCACTCCCTACACCTGTTGCTGTCTCTCTGGCTGACCCCTCTGGGGGCCCAGTTCTTGCACGTTCCTCCACTGTTCTCCCGTGTCCGGCGGTTCCGTCTGGCTCACTGTCAGGTCTTCACCTCCCCTCGTTCTCTACGAACTTGGTGAGCAACGCCATCCTTCAGGATGAATGGGTTGATACCTTCACCCCTGGAGGACAGCGTGTGGTGATCTGTACGTGCTCCCGGGCTGGCCGTCACCTGGCCACGTTCACCCGTCGGCCTGGGTCGAGTCTGTACACACTGACTACTGAGCCTCCCCAGGACGCTGCGTCTGTGTCTGCGTCAGGTCAGATAGCGCCCCCCTGCTTTTGTCGCGCCCTGTCGCACCAGACGCTCCTTTGGCACCACCGCCTTGGTCACCCCTCCGTGCCACACCTCCGTGGCATGCACTCCTGTCTCGTTGTCTCTGGTCTTCCCAGGTCTCTGCCTCCCCTCCCACCCTCGCTTGCCCCTCCCTGCCTTCCCTGTGTCAAGGGCGGCAGTGCGCCGCTCCTCACTCCTCCTCGTTTTCCCCCGACGACTGCTCCCCTGCAGACTCTCCACATGGACGTGTGGGGCCCAGCCCGCGTCTGTGGACAGGGCCGCGAGCGCTACTTTCTGCTGGTTGTAGATGACTACTCGCGTTACACCACGGTCTTCCCCTTGCGCAGCAAGGGGGAGGTCCCTGATGTTTTGATCCCTTGGATCCGCGCTGTCCGTCTCCAGCTACGCGAGCGGTTCCACGCGGACCTTCCAGTCCTGCGTCTGCACTCTGACAGAGGTGGTGAGTTTTCCTCCGACCTCTTGCGGGACTTTTGTCGTGGGGAGGGCATTCTCCAGTCGTTCACGCTTCCGGCCTCTCCGCAGCAGAATGGGGTTGCTGAGCGCTGCATTGGCTTAGTCATGGAGGTCGCTCGTACCTCCCATGATCCATGCGGCTGTCCCCCACTTTCTGTGGCCGTTTGCGGTCCGGTACGCTGCGCATTAGCTCAACCTCTGGCCCCGTGTCTCCCTTGCCTGAGACCTCGCCTACACTGTGTTGGACGGGGAAGGTTGGCGATGCGTCGGTGTTCCGGGTCTGGGGCTCTCGTGCCCTTGTCCGCGATACGTCCGCGGACAAGCTCTCCTCCCGCGCCATTCCCTGCGTCTTCCTTGGCTTTTCCCCCTGACGCGCCTGGCTGGCAGTTTTACCACCCCACCTCGCGCCGTGTCCTGCCCTCTCAGGACGTCACGTTTTGACGAGTCGGTTCCCTTTTACCGTCTCTTCCCCTACAGCACTGCCCCTCTCCCCCCCCCGCCGCTCTTCCTTGCACCAGGTCCTTCTCCGGTAGACCCCCTCCCCCCTCAGGGTCCTGCTCCCTCAGGTGTGTCTTAGGTAGACCCTGTCGAGCATGTCGAGGGTTGCTGTCGACTCTGGTGCTGCTGGGGGTGGTGCTGCTAGGGGTGCTGCGCCTGGGGTTGCTGAGTCTGAGGGTGCGGAGCCTGGGGGTGCTGAGCCTGAGCGTGCGGAGCCTGGGGGTGCTGAGCTTGGGGGTGCTGAGCCTGAGCGTACTGAGCCTGGGGGTGCTGAGCTTGGGGGTGCTGAGCCTGAGCGTGCTGCCCCTAGAGGTACTTTGTCTACTGGAGGTTCTCCGGGTGCCTCGTCACGGCGGGAGACTCTCTCTCCACCGCAGCTGCGCGAGTGGGTTTGCTCGGCGCTGGAGCCTTCGGAGTGACGCTGCTAGAGCTGGGGGGGCTGCCGCTGGAGACCCTGGAGCTGGAGGCACTGGAGCTGGAGGTACTGGAGGTGCTGGAGCTGCTGGTCCTGGAGGTGCTGGAGGTACTGGAGGTTCTCCGGGTTGCCTCGTCCCGGCGGGAGCCTCTCTCTCCACCTCAGCAGCGCGAGTGGTTTGCTCGGCGCTGGAGTCTTCAGAGTGGCGCTGCTGGAGCTGGGGGGCCTGCCGCTGGAGGCCCTGGAGCTGGAGGCCCTGGAGCTGCTGGTCCTGGAGGTGCTGGAGGTGCTGGAGCCGCTGGTCCCGGAGGTGCTCGTACTGGGAGGTACTGGAGCTGCTGGAGCTGGTGGTGTTGCACGTACTGGAGCTGCTGGAGCTGGAGCTGATGGAGGCGCTGGAGCTGGAGCTGCTGGAGGTGCTGGAGCCGCTGGTCCCGGAGGTGCTCGTACTGGAGGTACTGGAGCTGATGGAGCTGGAGGTGCTGCAGGCGTTGGAGCTGGAGGCACTGGAGCTGTTGGAGCTGGAGGCGCTGGAGCTGGAGGCGCTGGAGCTGGAGCTGCTGGAGGTGCTGGAGCCGCTGGTCCCGGAGGTGCTCGTACTGAAGGTACTGGAGCTGCTGGAGCTGGCGGTGCTGCAGGCGTTGGAGCTGGAGGCGCTGGAGCTGGATCTACTGGAGCTGGAGGTGCTGCAGGCGTTGGAGCTGGAGGCGCTAGAGCTGGAGACCCTGGAGCTGGAGGTGCTGGCCCTGGTGGTGCTGGTGCTGTCGGTGCTGGTTCTGGAGGCACTGTGCGGCCGCGACCGTACTTCGTTCCACTGATTCAGCAGGTTCTTGGTCTCCCCGCCTTCTACTGGCCTTACTCCTCCCTTACTGTGTCCACCACCTGACCAGTCGCAGACATAGTTACAGCCAGCCTCCCCACTGCCTGCTCCTTCTCCTTACACTGAGCAGGCAGGAGGTTTAGGAGAGCGTCGTGAGACTGCGTCTCGTCCTGCGTCGCCTGTTCGCGCTGTTCGCACGTGGTCGTCGTGTTCCGCGTCAGCGTCCTCCTCCTGTCCCTGGCACGCACCAGATGGCACTTCGTCCTTCCTCTGGTCCACAGTGTGTCCCTCTGCCGTCTCCTCCTGCGTCCTCTCTTCCTGACGTTCCTGACCCGCCGTCAGACCTTGCTCGTGCTGCAGTCCTAGTGTCACGCGTCTTCTAGCCACTGTTGTCACTGACCCTTCGTTTGAGTCCACTGCTGCGTCTGCTCTAGTTGCTGAGCTTGTTGACTTTGCTGCTGCATGTCGCCTCGACTACGCCGCTAGTCTTGCTGCTGAGTCTGAGTCTGTCTGTCCTCCGTCCGTCGGGGGTGAGTGTGCTCTTGGCACGGGACGTCCTTGAGGACAGGCAGGAGGACTTTGAGTGTTTTGCCAGCTGCTGTACCTCATCTCGTGTTCATGCTGATTGCACCTGAGGGAGACCGGATGCACCAGGACATCCCGACCCCGCGCTCTTACCTAGAGGCGATTTCGGGTCCACTACTCCTCTCAGTGGCAGACAGCCATGGACGCAGAGATTGCATCCTGGAAGTCCACAGGCACTTACGTCAACGAGGTTCCCCCTCCTGGGCGAACATAGTCGATGGCATGTGGATTTCAGGGTTGAAGCTGGCCGCCGGGGGTTCTCCGCCTGTCTTCAAGGCTGCGTTACGTTGCACGAGGCTTCAGTCAGCAACAGGGAGTTGACTTCTTCCAGACCTTCTCCCCTACCCCGAAGACGACCACTCTTCGGGTGCTGCTGCACGTCGCCGCCTCAGCGTGACTACGAGCTTCACTCTCTTGACTTCAGCACAGCTTTCTACAGGGCAGCCTGCATGAGGAGATCTGGCTGCGCCGCCCACCTGGCTTCACTGGGTCGTTTTCCTGCAGGTACCCAGTGGAGCCTCCGACGGCCAGTCTACGGTCTCCGCCAGGCGCCTCACGAGTGGCACGACACACTGAGGAAGACGCTTGCGCTCTTGGGTTTGTTCCTCTACTGCTGACCCGTCGCTGTTTCTACGCACCGACACTTCGCTAACGCCGTTCTACATCCTCGTGTTTCTACTTTACTGCTGATACTGAGGGACTGGCCCTAGTGAAGTCGGAGCTGCAGAAGAGACACACGTGCACAGACCTGGGTGAGCTGCGCAGCTATCTCGGCTTGTAGATCACTCGGGACAGAGCACGGCGCACCATTACCTTGACTCAGTCACACATGGTGCAGCAGGTCTTTCAGCGCTTCCGCTTCACGTACTCCTCGCCACAGTCCACTCCTCTGCCTACCGGTCACTCGCTCTCAGCTTGCCTTCGGATGAGTTCGTAGAGCCGAGTGGCCCATATCCAGAGCTTGTGGGCTGCCTCATGTACCTGATGACCTGCACTCGACTGGACCTTGCTTACCCTCTTAGCATCCATGGCACGCTACGTTGCGCCCGGGAGACATCGACCAGAGCACTGGGAGGCCGCCAAGAGGGTGTTGCGCTACTTGTACAGTACGTCGGGCATGGGGCTCGTGCTTGGAGGACGGGGTCGAGTTGTCCTCATGGACACGCTGACGCTTCTTGGGTTGACGTCTTGGCTACGCAGCGGTCGTCACAGGGTTACACTTTCAGCCTTGGCTCCGGCTCTGTTTCTTGGCGGTCTACCCGCTCGTCTTCTGTTCTCAGTTCCAGTTGTGAGGTTGAGGTCTACGCAGGGGCCATGGCTGCACAGGAGTTACGCTGGCTTACCTACCTGCTAACCGACTTGGGAGAGCCGCCTCGTTCTCCTCCAGTTCTGTACGTCGACAACAAGGCCATGATTGCCTTGTGTCAGGAGCACAGGACGAAGCACATCGCTCTGCGTTACTTCCTTGCACGAGAGTTGCAGCAGCATGGTCAGCTTCGTCTTGCTTACGTGGCCTCTCGGGCCAACACTGCTGATATATTCACCAAGGCACTTCAGCCTTGTGATCATCAGCGTTTCGGTACTGTCTTAGGCCTTGTGCCTACTTGGTCTCCCTTGCTCACTTCTTGACTTTGCTTGTAATGTGATCTACATACTTATACCTGCATGCTTGCACTTGCTAGGTTGTGATCACTGTACTGCTTGCTCTCCATTATATAACTCTGCTTGTGAAGTGGCCTTGTGGCCATTTGCTTGTGCTCAGAGTGTGTGGTGACTTCGTGATCCACCCTGAGCTTGCTTTGCTTTTCTTGACTGGTCTTGTGACCCCTTGTTGTCCCCCACTTTGCCTATGGGGGTGTGTCAAACTATCATGTTGTGTAGGCTGTAGTGGGTAGCCCATATGGGGTACAACCCAATTAGGGTTTGCTACTTGTACTCCTACATGCTGTTAGTTCACCATTCTCGCTTACTGATTCTGACAGCTGCGGCAGGGCCTGTTGATGGGAATGTGGCCCCAACCTCGCGTGGACGAATCCGACTTCGTGGTCGGGTGTGCTGGAGGTGCATGTCAAGGATAGAACTGGAATGATGAATGAGTAGAAACAAGCAGTACAAGGGAGGATATAGCAAACCCTAAGGGGGGTTATACCCTCTACACCATAACTCAATGTAACACCTAGACTAAACTAACAAACTATAACAAGTATAGTTTGACACACCCCCATAGTCTAGGTGACGGTTGTCCTGGGGAAAGCAACACACAACCCAAGAGCAAGGGTCACAGGACCAGTCAGCAAGAACAAGCAACGGTCACAAGACCAGTTCACAAGAACAAAGCAACACTCGGGGTGGATCTCAAGATCACCACACATTCCGAGAACAAGCAAGAGGCCACAAGGCCAGTCCACATGCAAGGATATAGCAGATATAAGAGATGCAAGAGTACAAGACATGCATGACAAGCATCTCTACAGAAGCAAGGGGCCACAAGGTCTGTCCACAAGCACATATATAGGAGATATAGTAAGATGCAAGAGTACAAGATAAAGCATCTCTACGCAAGCAAGTGAGGGCCTGTAGACACAAGGCCAAGCTGGGTGCAGAAACGCTGGTGGTCACAAGGCGGCAACGCCTTGGTGAAGATATCTGCAGTGTTGGCCTCAGAGACCACACGTCGCACGAGTGCCTGACCACGCTGCTGCAACTCTTGTAGAAGGAAGTAACGAAGCTGGATGTGCTTCGCCTTCCCAACCAGTCGGGGCTCCTCGCACAACAGGATGGCAGACCTGTTGTCGGCGAACAAGACTGGGGGAGAGCGAGGCCGCTCACCAAGGTCGGTGAGGAGGAAAGACAGCCAGCGAAGCTCCTAGGCGGCCATGGCCGCAGCGTACACCTCTGCCTCACAGCTGGAACTAGAGACGGACGACGCCCGAGTCGACCTCCACGAAACAGCTCCGGTCCCAAGGCTGAAGCAGTAACCCTGTGTAGACCGCAGCGACTCTGCGTCGTCGGCCCACGATGAGTCCGAGAAACCTGTAAGTGTAATAGGCTGCTTCCCTCCAAGGACAAGTCCCATGCCTGATGTACTCGCCACATACTTCGCCACCCTCTTAGCAGCGTACCAGTGGGAAGGTCAGTGTCTCCCAGGCGCAACAAAGCGCGCAAGGACGCTAAGAGGGTAAGCTAGGTCAGGGTGAGTACAGGTCATCAGGTACATGAGACAACCCACCAGCTCAGGATATGGACCGCTGGACTCAAATGGCTCGTCTGAAGGTGGAGCCGTGAGCCCATGGTCCACAGCAAGAGGGGTGGGCTGTACCTTGGAGAACGGGAAGCGAAACCGCATGAGGATCTGCTCGACCATATGCGACTGCGTCAGGGTAATGGTGCGAGCTGCTCTGTCCCTGGTGATCTGCAGGCCAAGGTAGTGCTGCAGCTCACCAAGGTCAGTGCAAGTGTGTCTCCTCTGCAGTTCCTCCTTCACGGAGGCCAGTGCGTGTCGGTCGGGAGTGGCGAAAACCAGGTCGTCAACGTAGACCAAAACAAAGAAGGGGGTCGAGCCACGACGGACGAACAGCGACGGGTCGGCTGACGACGGAAAGAAGTCAAGCGCTGCAAGAGTCGTACGGAGCGTGTCGTGCCACTCGCGGGGAGCCTGGCGCAGGCCGTAGACCGGTCGACGCAGCTGCCACTGGGTCCCAGGAGGGAAAGTGCCAGTGAAGCCAGGCGGACGACGCAGCCAAATCTGCTCGTGCAGGCTCCCCTGAAGAAACGCGGTGGAGAAGTCCAAGGAGGGCAACTCATAGTCGCGCTGTGCTGCAATATGCAGCAACACCCGAAGAGTGGTCATCTTCGGGGTGGGAGCGAAGGTCTGGAAGAAGTCTACCCCCTCTCGCTGACTGAAGCCTCTCGCCACGTAGCGCGCCTTGAACACCGGTGGTGCTCCAGGCGGCCGCTTCACCTTGTAAAGCCACATGCCACTGACAACGTTCGCCCCAGGTGGCGGGACAGCGTCGACGTAGGTGCCTGTGGACCTATAAGATGCCATCTCTGCCTCCTCAGCTGCTATCCAGTACGAAGCCCAAGGTCTCGAGACTGCCTCAGCGTGAGTGCGAGGGATCGGGATGTCAACGGCGTCTGGATCCCCCTCAGGGGCAAGCAACATGGCGCAGAGATGAGGAACAGCGGCCGCAAGGAAACCAAGCTCGAACTGCCTGTCCTCCAGGACCTCCAAGGGAAAGACAGGAGCACCCCCAGAGGACGGAGAACGAGCAGGGCCACTCACGAGGTGAGTGGCGTAGTCAAGGCGGTGGGAAGAGGCAAAGCCAGCGACAGTGGTAACAAGTGCTGAGACAGACGACAGAGGTGCAGTCGGGTGAGTGACCAACGCGGACAAAACACGGGAGACGACAGGACGGGAGGCACGGAGGTAGTCGGACAACGGGTCGTGAAGCACAGTGAGGGACGACTCAGGGGGCTGTGGAAGGACAGGAGGAGGTGGAACACGAGAGCGAAGAACAAGGTGGAACGGACCGTCTGCACGGTAACGAGACCGACGACGCTCTGGGGACACAGCACGACTGAGGGAGAACGACGAGTCCACTGAGACGAGGAAAGGGACTCAACAGGGGGAACAGGAGGGGACGGTAGGGGACCACGAACAAAGCATGCAGGTGCTGGGTCGGGGAGGTCGCGGAGTCGCAGTCGCTGCTGCTCCGCCTCCTCTGGCGACTGCTGCTGCGGTACCTGCCCCCGCTGCTGCTCCTCTGGTTCCTCCTCTACTCTCCTCTGACTCTCCAACTGAGACTGCTGCTGCTGCTGCTGCTGCTGCTGTCGTGACTCCTCCTCTACTCTCTCCTGACGCTCCGACTGAGACTGCTGCTACTGCTGCTGCCGTGACTCCTCCTCTACTCTCTCCTGGTGCTGCCGTGGCTCCTCCTCTACTCTCTCGTGACGCTCTGACTGGGACTGCTGCTGCTGCTGCTGCTGCTGCTGCTGCTGTCGTGACTCCTCCTCTACTCTCCCCTGACACTCCGACTGAGACTGCTGCTGCTGCTGCTGCTGCTGCTGCTGCCGTGACTCCTCCTCTACTCTCTCCTGGTGCGGCTGCGACTCCTCCTCTGCTCTCTCCTGACGCTCTGACTGGGACTGCTGCTGCTGCTGCTGCTGCTGCTGTGCCCTCTCAAACCGCTCCCGCTCCTCCCTCTCCAAACAAACAAGACGCTGCTCACGTGTCAGGAAACGGACAGTGCGCGGTGTAGGCGCCGAGGTGGCAGCGCCTCCAGCTCCAGCACCCCCAGAACCAGAACCTCCACCGACAACACCCCCAGGGCCTCCAGTACCTCCAGCAGGAACACCCCCAGACTCCGCAGCGACCGGCCGCTGAGGCGAACGGGGAGGGAACTGCGGGACTGACGGAAAACTGGGGGGTGGGGGGAGGGGCGAGGCTGCCGACTCGAGGCAGCAGTGTCCTCCACTGGAGGGGGCTCCACACCCACACCCCCTGCACCCCCAAAGCCAGAGCCACCAGCTCCTACAGCCCAGTACCCTCACCCCCCGCAGCTGCACCTCCCGCACCCCAGACACGACAGAGACTGGACGCTGCGGGGGAGACGGCTGGGGAGTGACGTGCGACACACCTGACAGGGCAGGACGCGAAGGGGGGGGGGCTACCGGGGCGACTGGGGGGGGGTCAGTGGTGAGGAAGAGCGGGGGGGAAAAGGTCTCAGAACCTCGGTGGGGACGACTCCTGTAGCAACTGACCGACTCGTCGAAAGTGGCGTCCTGGGAACTGAAGAACTGGTAGGTAACCGTGTCGTAGAACTGCCAGCCGGTGGTGTCGAGGGGGAAGCCAAGAAAGACGCAGGCACGGGTGCGCGCAGACAACTTGTTCGCGCCAGGGGCGCGAACGTGGGCCAGGGAACCCCAGACGCGGTAGTCAGCTGCTACGCCCGGAGAACCTGTCCAAAGGGAGACCGGCGTCACCCGTGGCCGTGCGTCACTAGGCCACAGGTTCAGCTGGTGCGCGGCGTAGCGGACTGCCTGGGGCCACAAAAACTGGGGGGCACCGGCATGGCACATGGAGGTCCGAGCAACCTCCATAACCAGGCCGATGCGTCGCTCGGCTACCCCGTTCTGCTGCGGCGAGTCTGGTAGCGTGTAAGACTGGCTGATCCCCCGACCCTGACAAAACGTCTCCAAGCGAGTGGAAGAAAACTCACCACCACGGTCCGAGTGCAGGCGGAGCCCACAAAGGGCCTGGGCGTCACCCCTCGCCAGTAGCCACGGCTTGAGGACGGTAGGCACGTCGGCCTTCCATCGCAAAGGTAACCAGTGGTGTAGCGAGGGAGTAGTCGTCCACCACAATCAGGAAGTAGCGCTCCTGACGTGGGCCACGGACCGGGGAGGGGCCCCAGACGTCCAAGTGCAGGGTCTGGAAGGGAGCCGTGGTGGGGGGAACGACGAGGAGTGAGGGGCAGCGTGCTGCCGACCCTCGACGCAGGGAGTGCACGGCGGCGCAGGCGAGCGAGGAAGCGGGGCAAGCGACTCTGGGAGACCTGAGACCAGACGGTGGCGTACCATCCGACTCAGACGTGGGAACGACGGGTGACCTAGACGGTGGTGCCAAAGGACCGACGGGTGGGTGAGTGACCGACAGTCGCACGACACAGCAGCTACCTGACCTGACCTGACCTGACCTGACCCAGTGTGGTGGGACCTGTGTGTAGTGAGTACAGACCAGAGCCCGGCTCCCTGTCGAAAGTGGCCAGAGGCACTCCAGTGGCACCGACTGTGCAGGAGGCAACAGGCTCGTCCTGAGGGAAAGTGACGACAACTCCTAGGTCGTGGAGGTGACTGACACCCACCAAGTTCCAAGAGAACGAGGGGGTGTAGTAACCTGTGAGAAACCAGAGGGAGCCGCCGAACACGGGAGAATGGTGGTGTAGTGAGCTACGACATGTCCCACTGTGGGGTCAGCCAAGGCGACAGTGACTGGAGTGCGCAGTGGTGTGAGGTCAGTATAGTCGCGAAAGAAACAGCTGGACGCTCCAGAGTCGAGGGTGAAGGAAGATGTGCAGTCGGTGAGGTCGCACCTGAGGCAGCAATAAAGGCTGGTACTAAACTAGTGGTAGCTGCAACTCCGACACTAAGAACCTCTGAGGCGTCTAGACTGGAAACTACACAAGCACCAAGACTGGAAGCACAAGTCTCAACCCCAGCTGCAGCTCCCACGTACCGCAGTGTGTATGGGCCGGGTCCGACAGGGCCCCGCGGTGGAGGCTGCCGCTGTCGCTGCTG